>JAKFHU010002406.1:0-16975 GCA_023783475.1 Daubentonia madagascariensis
CACCTTAGAAAGTGTGTGGTATTATACTTGGATTCCCGGAGTCCCTGGTACCATTCATAGCTTCTAAGTAGAGGCACTGGGCCATTTCACTGAAAGTCGATGAATTGACAATCTACAGGTTCTTCAACAGAGAAAAACACTACTCGCTGAAAGAAATCAGCTAGATGTACAGTGGGTTACAGATAACTGAACTGTGTGTACTGCAGCATGGAACACACTATCTATTCATGTGCTTGCAGCATAAAAGGATGTTACATAGACATGCCTGTTTAGGACATACACTGTGTTTTAGTGGTAGACCCAGAGCGTTGCTACCATTTCTAAGGTTCCACATGGAAAAGAAGAAAAGTGTGTTGGAAGCAAATGAACGGAGAACACTAAGATGTTTCCCTGGAAATCTCTTCTATTACCTAAAAGAAGAGGGAGATATTCAGTTGTGGACAGGTACGCATTTCCCTGTGTCTGGAAGGATTACATCAGCCTGTTTTCAGTTGATTCAACTATCAAAGAAGTAACAATGGCATGCCTTTCTGGAAAGTGTGCCATATTTCAGTTGGCTTCCCGGCGTGGCTGAAACACATCTAAGTTCTAGGTGGAGTATTGCACAGGTAAGCTTATATCTGAGTATGGAACCATTCTCTACAGTTCCTTGTCATCTGCTTCTGTCATTAAAAGAACTGAATGGGACAGGCACCTTTACAAGTTATAGGATTTCCTGGTTGGAATCCCAGAGTCACGGCGAAGACGGATAAGCCTCTGAGAGGAGAACAACATCAATTGTTTCCACCGTGGGTTAAAAGACAATAGAAAGTTCATCCAACTGAGGAAAAACAAGACTCACTGAGAGTCATCAGTCAGATGTTCAGTTGTGTACACCATTCCGTAATTCTGTGCACAGAAGCGTTACATACCGTCTGAATGCACACGCTTCCAACCCTAAGAGAAGTCACCTAGCTGCGCATCCTATAGAAAGTGAACAATGTTTTGGTTAACAACAAAGATGCAATGGTAGCATAGTTAAGGTTCTACAGGAAAAGAAAAAAGGAATTATTTACATAAGAGGTTTAATGGAGAATATGAAGATCCTTCGATAAAAGCACTTCCATTCAAGAAAAGGAAGCCGCAAGATATTGAGTTTTGTACAGGTATGCTTAACCCTGAGAAGGGAAGCGTTCTATACAATCTGTTTTCACAGGCTTCCTAAAGTAAAGCTGATTCAAAAGAAAATCAAAGACGTTTCCTGTGAAATCCCTTCTATTCGCTGAAAGAAAAAGGCTAGAGGGTAGAGTGTTGCCCAGGCACGCTTCCATCTGTCTACGGAAGCATCATACACAGTCTGATCGCGCATGCGTTGACCAATACAAGGAGTGACAAGTACATGCAGCATTAGCGTTACACACGGCACCGCTTGCCAGCAGGGTTCCCAGTGTCACCGGGAACATCTCGACACTCGGCAGTGGGAAACAAGGGCTGTTTCCTAAGGAGTGGGTTATTGGAGGGGGTAATGGTCATTCCACTGAAAAGAACGCTATCCCCTGAATGAAATCAGCTAGCTGTTCAGTGGTGTGAAATTTGTATACCTCTTTCTGTGAAAGCATTACGTACACTTTGCTTTCCTGTGCTGCCATCAAGAAAAGAAGTCCCAAGCACGTGTACCTTTCGAAAGGGTACTGTATTCCACTTGGATTGCCGGAGTCGCTGGCATGATTGCTAAGCTTCTGAGAGGAGAACGAGGGTGTTTTTTTAAAGAGCGGGTTAACGGAGAATGTAAAGTGCCTTCAAATGAGAAGAAAACGCAGTTCGCAGAAGGAAAACAGCTGGGTTGGCAGCAGTGGCGAGGACTCGCTTTAAGCGGGGTACGGAACCCTTTTATACCGTAGTTTGGTGTCACGTTCTTCCCTCAGCGATGGGGTCATCTAGATGTGCATATTTCAGGAAGTGTCCTGTCTTTTGGTTGTCGTCTGAGAAACACTAGTACCATCATAGCATCTGAGAAACACTAGTACCATTTCTGAGGCTGGAGAGGGAACAGAAGGGAAGTTTCCTCATGCGCAGGCAAACAGAAAATCTAAAGATGTTTCAAGTGAAAACACGTCCGTTCACTGAAAGGAAGCGGCTAGAGCCTCGGTTTGGGTACACGTAAGCTGGAGCCTGTGTGTTGAAGCATTGCATCCAGTTCGATTTCATATGCTTCCCACAGCAAAAGAAGTGATAGGACACGCACCTTTAGAAGTTGTAGGGTTTTCTGGTTGGAATCCCAGAGTCACTGTGAAGACAGCTAAGCTTGTGAGAGGAGAACAAGGTCAATTGCATCAACCATGGGTTAATGGAGAAAGCAAAGGTCATTCAACGGAGGACAAACTCGATTCACTCGGGGAAATCAGCTAGATATTCAGCTGCGTGCACGGTTGCTTCACGCTCTGTATGGAAGCATTCTAGAGAGTTTGTGTCCACACGCTTCCATCAGTGAGAGCACTCGCCCCTTGGATTAAGGGTACAGTGTTTTGGTGGATGACACAGACGCAGGTTCGCATACCTCAGGTTCCCAGGAGAGAAGATGGGAAGGTTTGAAATATGCGGGTGAATGGAGGATAGAAAGATGGCTCAGTGCAAACACTTCCGTTCACACCCGAGAAGCAGCAAGATATTGAGTTTTGGACAGGTATGCTCTACCTTGAGTGCGGGAGCTTGTGTACCGTTTGTTTTCACAGGCTTCCCAAAATAAAACTTGTGACATGCCCTGCACCTCTAGAAAGTGGACTGGTGTTCTCTGTGAATTCCCAGTGTCAGTGGCGACATGTATATTCACTGAAGTGATGCAACTAGGTGTTCACTTGTGTGAATGATGGCTTGTCTCTGTGTATGGAAGAAGTAACTAGAGTTTGTTGTCCCATGCTTACATAAATAATAGAAGTCACCTAGACATGCATCTTTTAGGAAAGGTACTGTGTTTTTCTAGTAGCCCAGATTCACTAGGAATATTTCTCAGCTGATAATTGGAGAAGAAGGGCAATTTCCTACACACTAGGTGAATGGAGAATAGAAAGAGGTTTGAACGGAAAACAATTCAATTCAACGATGTTTTTAGCGAAAACACTTCTATTGGCTGAAACAAAGCAGCCCAAAGTTTCCTTTTCTACAGGTTGGCAGAACTTTCGGTACAGGGAAATAGTATATGTTGTTTGGTCACCCATGCGTGTAAACGGAAAAGATGTCACACTGCGATGCTTCTTTTAGAAAGCAGCTACACGTTCCTTTGTGTACATCTTTGCTTAATTCTGTGTATGGAAGCATGATATGCGGTTTGTGTCACAGGCTTCGGTAAGTAACAGAAATCACAGAGAGATGCTCCTTTGGAGACGTGCACTGCACTGCATTCTGGTGGTAGGACCAGAATCTCTGGAAACACTTCTAAGCTCCTAAGTGAAGAAGAAAGTCATTGTGGTAGCCAGTGAGTAATTGGACGACCGAAAGATGTTTTCAAAAGAAAGCATTTCTACTGTCTAACAGAAAGCAGCTAGAAGTTCCGCTGAGTACAGATTAGCTTAAGTCTGCATACGGAAAGAGTATATCGGGCTTGTCCTCACATGCGTCCTTCAGAAGGAGAAGTCCCATGGAGATGCACCTCTTAGGACATGTACTGCATTCGGAGTGTAGAACCAGATACACCGATAGAGGGGGACGTGGAAGAGAGCGGAATTTTTGTAGCTAGCTGCAAATTGGAGAATACAACGGTGTTTTTTTTAGCGAAAACACTTCTATTGGCTGAAGAAAGCAGCACAAAGTTTCCTTTTCTACAGGTTGGCAGAAATTTCGGTACGGGGAAGTTGTATATATTGTTTGGTCTCCCATGCTTGCAAATGGAAAAGATGTCACACTGCGATGCTTCTTTTGGGAAGTGCACGGTGTTTTGATTGTAGAGCCATGTTCTCCGGCAATAATTCTCAGCTGCTAAGTGCTGAAGAGCTCCTTTTCACAGCAAGTGGGTAATTTCACAAGATAAAGATGTTTCAAATGAAAACACTTCTATTCTCTGAGAGAAAACAGCTAGACGTTCAGCTGCAGACAGGATACCTTCACTCTGTGTATGGAAGCAGTACATACAGTTTGTACTCACATGCTACCTTTCGAAAGAGAAGTCGCACAGGACGTGACTGAGTTTGCAGTGTAGAGCAATATTCACCTATGATAACCCCTAGTTCTAAGTGGAGAATAAGGGCGTTTGTGTAGGTAGCTGTGAAACTGAGAATATGAAGTTGTTTCAAGTGAGAGCACTGCCGTTTACTGAAAGAACACAGCCAGGTGTTCACATAGGTACAGGTTGCATAACTCCGTGTATGGAAGCAGTGTATACTCTCTGGTCTCACGTGCTTCCAGAAGTAAAAGCAGTCATACACAGATGCAGCATTTAGGACATGTCCTACCTTTTGAATCTAGACCAGGTTCTCGGGCGATTCTTACAACCTTGGAAGTCTATAAGAAGGGCATAGTCCTAGGATGCAGAAAAATGGAGACTAGAAAGATGTTTTGAATGAAAACCCTTCTAATCTCTGAGAGAAAGCAGCTAGATGCTCAGAGGTGCAGAGGTTAGCTTAACTCTGTATGGAAGAAGAACATAGAGTTTGTACTCACACGCGTCCATGAGTAAACTAAGTCACCCAGACATGCATCCGTTGGGAGCTGAACTGTGTTTCTTTTGGAGTCCCAGATTGACTGGCAACATTTCTGACCTTCTAAGTGAGAAGAAAAGCAATTTCACAAGAAGCAAGATAAGGGAGATTAGAAAGAGAAATATAAAGTGAAAATATTTCTTTTTCCCGAAAGATAGCCGCAGCGTGTTTATGGTGTACGGATTGGCTTAGCTCTGTGACTAGAAGCAGCACTTACAGTTTGTACTCACAAGTTTCCTTTAGTACAACCCAGCAAAACGAGATGCCTCTGGTAGGACGTGTACCACATTTGGAGTGCAGAGCCGTATTTGGCTCTGACAGTTGCCATTTGTGAGTGGGGAAGAAGGGTATTTTTGCAGCTACTTGTGTAATTGAGATTACAGAGGTGTTTCAAGTGAAAACACTACTCTTCACTGAGGGAAAGCAGAGAGAAGTTCACATTTCTACAGGTTTCCCTAACTCTGCGTACGAAAGCAGTATATAGTCTATGACTCCATGAACGAAAGAAGTAACTCAGACTTGCCTCTTTTCAGACGTGCACTGCAATTCACTGGAAGAACCTGACTGTTTGGTAACACTTCATACTTCCATCGGTCCCAGAAGTCAGAAGGACATGCGCCTTCAGGTAACGGACTGTGTTTCGGTTGGATCCATTGCACCACTGGTAATATTACTAACCTTCTGCTTGGTGAACAAGGGCCCTTTTGTGAGAAGTGAGATACCGGAGAATATAAGGTTACTCAAGTTAAAACAACTCTGTTCACGGAACGAAATCAGCAAGAAGTTCAGTTGTGCACAAGTCGGACCAACTCTCTGAATGGAAGCGTGAAAAACAGTTTGTTTCCACATGCTTTCATCAGTGAAAGAGGGAACATAGCGATGCTTCCTGTCGGGCATAAAATTCAGTTCGGTTGTCGAACCAAATGCTCCGCTAATACTTCAAAGCTTCTAAGTAGGGAACACAGGGATTTTCACAATATCCACTAATAGGACAATGTATAAATGATTTAGATGAAAATCATTCCCTCTCTGAGAGAAAGCAGCTGGTGATAAGCTGTGCATCGGATCCCTTCGCTCTGTGTACTGAAGCCCTAGGCACAGTTTCTTTTCAATGCCTCCATCAATAAAGAAGTCACAAGGACATGCACATCAGGGAATACTACTATGTTTGCGTTTGATTCCCAAAGTCACTGGGAACGTTACTCAGCTTCCAAGTGCAGATGAAGGGAAATTGTGGAAGAAGTGGATTAATGAAGAATATAAAGGTTATTCCACTGAAAACAACTCTATTCCCAGAAAGAACACAGGTACACGTACAGTTGTGTACAGGATATTTAAATTCTGTGTGGAAGCATTATATACAGATAGTTTTCACATGCTTCCATCAGTCAAGGAGTCCCATAGACGTGCATCTTTTTGGTGTGTGCAGTGTTTTGGTTGTAGACCCAGATTCACCGGTAACCTCTATGAGCCTCCACGTGGAAAAGAAGGGAAGCTTTGCAATGACAGCTTTAAAGGAGTACGAAGATATCTCAAGGGAAAAAAACTGAAAGAGAACAGCTAGATACTCAGTTTTGGACAGGATTGCAAAACCCTGTGTGTGGAAGCAGTCTAACGAGTTTGTTTGGCCTGCCTTCCATACGTAAAAGATGTCACATAGAGATGCCTCTTTTAGGACGTTTGCAGCCTTTTGGTGGAAGAACCAGTCGTAACTGTTAAGGGCAGAAGAAAGGGGCATTTCAGTGACAAGGGGGTCCATCATGAACGTAAAGATGTTCCCTTCGAAAACACTTATACTCGCAGAAGTGAAGCAGCTAGGTGTTCATTGGTGTCCAAGTTGGCATAACACTGTGTATGGAAGCAGCATGCAGAGTTTGTTTGGACAGACTCCTGTGCACAAAAGAAGTGACAAGGATATGCACCTTTAAAAAGTGTACTGTGTTCTGGGTGTCCTCCGAGAGTCACTGGTAGCATCTCTAAACTTCTACTTGGGGAACAAGGGCAATTGTGTAGAAACTGGGTTAGTGGAGATATAAACTTCAGACAACTGAGAAACACTCTTGTTCCAGAAAGAAAACAGCCAGATGGACCGTTTTCTACAGGATTCCTTACCTCTGTGTCTGCAAGGATTCTATTCAATTTGTTTCCCCACACTGCCATACGTCACATGCAAATGAATCCTTTAACCCAAGCAGTGTGTTTTGGTTGTAGGCGAAGAGACAAGGTAATATTTCTAACGTTCTCCATGGTAAGAAGGGAATTTTTGTGCTCTTCGGTTAATGGCAGACATAAAGACCTTTCAGTGGACAACACTTCTATTCCCCTAAACAAAGCAGCCAGATGGCGACTTTTGTACAGGTCTGCTTAACGCTGTGTATGGAAGCAGTGTGTACGGGTTGTTTTCTCATGCTTCCACCCATTGAAGGAGGGAAGAGGACACATACCTTTAGAGAGTGCAGTGTGTCTGTCTTGAATTCCCAGAGTTACTGGCACCACGTCTAAGCTTCTAAGTTTTGGAAAAAGTGGGTTAACAGAGAATATTAAGTTCCTTCAACTGAAAACAACTCTATTCACGGAGACCAATGAGCCAGACGTTCAAGTGTGAACAGGAGTGCCTAATTCTGTGTACGGAAGCATTCTATACAGTTTATGTTCCCGTGCTTCCATCGGTATCAGAAGTCCCATAAAGATGCGTCTTTTCGGCATTGTATAGGGTCTTGGTTGTAGACCCCTCTTTTTCTGGTAACATATCTAGTGCTTTCCATGGAGAACAAGGGAATTTTGTACTAAGCGGTTACTGTAGAACACAGTGACAATTCAAGTGGAAACACTTCTATTCAGTGAAAAAATGCAGCTAGATGTGCAGTTCTGTACAGGTTCGCAGAAGTCTGCGCACGAAAGCATTAAATGCACTTTTTTACCACACGCTTAGATCAGTAAAGGAGGTCACAAGGGCACGCACCTTAGAAAGTGTGTGGTATTATACTTGGATTCCCGGAGTCCCTGGTACCATTCATAGCTTCTAATAGAGACACTGGGCCATTTCACTGAAAGTCGATGAATTGACAATCTACAGGTTCTTCAACAGAGAAAAACACTACTCGCTGAAAGAAATCAGCTAGATGTACAGTGGGTTACAGATAACTGAACTGTGTGTACTGCAGCATGGAACACACTATCTATTCATGTGCTTGCAGCATAAAAAGGGTGTTACATAGACATGCCTGTTTAGGACATACACTGTGTTTTAGTGGTAGACCCAGAGCGTTGCTACCATTTCTAAGGTTCCACATGGAAAAGAAGAAAAGTGTGTTGGAAGCAAATGAACGGAGAACACTAAGATGTTTCCCTGGAAATCTCTTCTATTACCTAAAAGAAGAGAGGGAGATATTCAGTTGTGGACAGGTACGCATTTCCCTGTGTCTGGAAGGATTACATCAGCCTGTTTTCAGTTGATTCAACTATCAAAGAAGTAACAATGGCATGCCTTTCTGGAAAGTGTGCCATATTTCAGTTGGCTTCCCGGCGTGGCTGAAACACATCTAAGTTCTAGGTGGAGTATTGCACAGGTAAGCTTATATCTGAGTATGGAACCATTCTCTACAGTTCCTTGTCATCTGCTTCTGTCATTAAAAGAACTGAATGGGACAGGCACCTTTACAAGTTATAGGATTTCCTGGTTGGAATCCCAGAGTCACGGCGAAGACGGATAAGCCTCTGAGAGGAGAACAACATCAATTGTTTCCACCGTGGGTTAAAAGACAATAGAAAGTTCATCCAACTGAGGAAAACAAGACTCACTGAGAGTCATCAGTCAGATGTTCAGTTGTGTACACCATTCCGTAATTCTGTGCACAGAAGCGTTACATACCGTCTGAATGCACACGCTTCCAACCCTAAGAGAAGTCACCTAGCTGCGCATCCTATAGAAAGTGAACAATGTTTTGGTTAACAACAAAGATGCAATGGTAGCATAGTTAAGGTTCTACAGGAAAAGAAAAAAGGAATTATTTACATAAGAGGTTTAATGGAGAATATGAAGATCCTTCGATAAAGCACTTCCATTCAAGAAAAGGAAGCCGCAAGATATTGAGTTTTGTACAGGTATGCTTAACCCTGAGAAGGGAAGCGTTCTATACAATCTGTTTTCACAGGCTTCCTAAAGTAAAGCTGATTCAAAAGAAATCAAGACGTTTCCTGTGAAATCCCTTCTATTCGCTGAAAGAAAAAGGCTAGAGGGTAGAGTGTTGCCCAGGCACGCTTCCATCTGTCTACGGAAGCATCATACACAGTCTGATCGCGCATGCGTTGACCAATACAAGGAGTGACAAGTACATGCAGCATTAGCGTTACACACGGCACCGCTTGCCAGCAGGGTTCCCAGTGTCACCGGGAACATCTCGACACTCGGCAGTGGGAAACAAGGGCTGTTTCCTAAGGAGTGGGTTATTGGAGGGGGTAATGGTCATTCCACTGAAAAGAACGCTATCCCCTGAATGAAATCAGCTAGCTGTTCAGTGGTGTGAAATTTGTATACCTCTTTCTGTGAAAGCATTACGTACACTTTGCTTTCCTGTGCTGCCATCAAGAAAAGAAGTCCCAAGCACGTGTACCTTTCGAAAGGGTACTGTATTCCACTTGGATTGCCGGAGTCGCTGGCATGATTGCTAAGCTTCTGAGAGGAGAACGAGGGTGTTTTTTTAAAGAGCGGGTTAACGGAGAATGTAAAGTGCCTTCAAATGAGAAGAAAACGCAGTTCGCAGAAGGAAAACAGCTGGGTTGGCAGCAGTGGCGAGGACTCGCTTTAAGCGGGGTACGGAACCCTTTTATACCGTAGTTTGGTGTCACGTTCTTCCCTCAGCGATGGGGTCATCTAGATGTGCATATTTCAGGAAGTGTCCTGTCTTTTGGTTGTCGTCTGAGAAACACTAGTACCATCATAGCATCTGAGAAACACTAGTACCATTTCTGAGGCTGGAGAGGGAACAGAAGGAAGTTTCCTCATGCGCAGGCAAACAGAAAATCTAAAGATGTTTCAAGTGAAAACACGTCCGTTCACTGAAAGGAAGCGGCTAGAGCCTCGGTTGGGTACACGTAAGCTGGAGCCTGTGTGTTGAAGCATTGCATCCAGTTCGATTTCATATGCTTCCCACAGCAAAGAAGTGATGAGGACACGCACCTTTAGAAGTTGTAGGGTTTTCTGGTTGGAATCCCAGAGTCACTGTGAAGACAGCTAAGCTTGTGAGAGGAGAACAAGGTCAATTGCATCAACCATGGGTTAATGGAGAAAGCAAAGGTCATTCAACGGAGGACAAACTCGATTCACTCGGGGAAATCAGCTAGATATTCAGCTGCGTGCACGGTTGCTTCACGCTCTGTATGGAAGCATTCTAGAGAGTTTGTGTCCACACGCTTCCATCAGTGAGAGCACTCGCCCCTTGGATTAAGGGTACAGTGTTTTGGTGGATGACACAGACGCAGGTTCGCATACCTCAGGTTCCCAGGAGAGAAGATGGGAAGGTTTGAAATATGCGGGTGAATGGAGGATAGAAAGATGGCTCAGTGCAAACACTTCCGTTCACACCCGAGAAGCAGCAAGATATTGAGTTTTGGACAGGTATGCTCTACCTTGAGTGCGGGAGCTTGTGTACCGTTTGTTTTCACAGGCTTCCCAAAATAAAACTTGTGACATGCCCTGCACCTCTAGAAAGTGGACTGTGTTCTCTGTGAATTCCCAGTGTCAGTGGCGACATTTATATTCACTGAAGTGATGCACCTAGGTGTTCACTTGTGTGCATGATGGCTTGTCTCTGTGTCTGGAAGCAGTACATAGAGTTTGTTGTCCCATGCTTCCATAAATAATAGAAGTCACCTAGACATGCATCTTTTAGGAAAGGTACTGTGTTTTTCTAGTAGCCCAGATTCACTAGGAATATTTCTCAGCTGATAATTGGAGAAGAAGGGCAATTTCCTACAAACTAGGTGAATGGAGAATAGAAAGAGGTTTGAACGGAAAACAATTCAATTCAACGATGTTTTTAGCGAAAACACTTCTATTGGCTGAAACAAAGCAGCCCAAAGTTTCCTTTTCTACAGGTTGGCAGAACTTTCGGTACAGGGAAATAGTATATGTTGTTTGGTCACCCATGCGTGTAAACGGAAAAGATGTCACACTGCGATGCTTCTTTTAGAAAGCAGCTACACGTTCCTTTGTGTACATCTTTGCTTAATTCTGTGTATGGAAGCATGATATGCGGTTTGTGTCACAGGCTTCGGTAAGTAACAGAAATCACAGAGAGATGCTCCTTTGGAGACGTGCACTGCACTGCATTCTGGTGGTAGGACCAGAATCTCTGGAAACACTTCTAAGCTCCTAAGTGAAGAAGAAAGTCATTGTGGTAGCCAGTGAGTAATTGGACGACCGAAAGATGTTTCAAAAGAAAGCATTTCTACTGTCTAACAGAAAGCAGCTAGAAGTTCCGCTGAGTACAGATTAGCTTAAGTCTGCATACGGAAAGAGTATATCGGGCTTGTCCTCACATGCGTCCTTCAGAAGGAAAGTCCCATGAGATGCACCTCTTAGGACATGTACTGCATTCGGAGTGTATAACCAGATACACCGATAGAGGGGGACGTGGAAGAGAGCGGAATTTTTGTAGCTAGCTGCAAATTGGAGAATACAACGGTGTTTTTTTTTAGCGAAAACACTTCTATTGGCTGAAAGAAAGCAGCACAAAGTTTCCTTTTCTACAGGTTGGCAGAAATTTCGGTACGGGGAAGTTGTATATATTGTTTGGTCTCCCATGCTTGCAAATGGAAAAGATGTCACACTGCGATGCTTCTTTTGGGAAGTGCACGGTGTTTTGATTGTAGAGCCATGTTCTCCGGCAATAATTCTCAGCTGCTAAGTGCTGAAGAGCTCCTTTTCACAGCAAGTGGGTAATTTCACAAGATAAAGATGTTTCAAATGAAAACACTTCTATTCTCTGAGAGAAAACAGCTAGACGTTCAGCTGCAGACAGGATACCTTCACTCTGTGTATGGAAGCAGTACATACAGTTTGTACTCACATGCTACCTTTCGAAAGAGAAGTCGCACAGGACGTGACTGAGTTTGCAGTGTAGAGCAATATTCACCTATGATAACCCCTAGTTCTAAGTGGAGAATAAGGCGTTTGTGTAGGTAGCTGTGAAACTGAGAATATGAAGTTGTTTCAAGTGAGAGCACTGCCGTTTACTGAAAGAACACAGCCAGGTGTTCACATAGGTACAGGTTGCATAACTCCGTGTATGGAAGCAGTGTATACTCTCTGGTCTCACGTGCTTCCAGAAGTAAAAGCAGTCATACACAGATGCAGCATTTAGGACATGTCCTACCTTTTGAATCTAGACCAGGTTCTCGGGCGATTCTTACAACCTTGGAAGTCTATAAGAAGGGCATAGTCCTAGGATGCAGAAAAATGGAGACTAGAAAGATGTTTTGAATGAAAACCCTTCTAATCTCTGAGAGAAAGCAGCTAGATGCTCAGAGGTGCAGAGGTTAGCTTAACTCTGTATGGAAGAAGAACATAGAGTTTGTACTCACACGCGTCCATGAGTAAACTAAGTCACCCAGACATGCATCCGTTAGGAGCTGAACTGTGTTTCTTTTGGAGTCCCAGATTGACTGGCAACATTTCTGACCTTCTAAGTGGAGAAGAAAAGCAATTTCACAAGAAGCAAGATAAGGGAGATTAGAAAGAGAAATATAAAGTGAAAATATTTCTTTTTCCCGAAAGATAGCCGCAGCGTGTTTATGGTGTACGGATTGGCTTAGCTCTGTGACTAGAAGCAGCACTTACAGTTTGTACTCACAAGTTTCCTTTAGTACAACCCAGCAAAACGAGATGCCTCTGGTAGGACGTGTACCACATTTGGAGTGCAGAGCCGTATTTGGCTCTGACAGTTGCCATTTGTGAGTGGGGAAGAAGGGTATTTTTGCAGCTACTTGTGTAATTGAGATTACAGAGGTGTTTCAAGTGAAAACACTACTCTTTCACTGAGGAAAGAGAGAAGATTCACATTTCTACAGGTTCCCTAACTCTGCGTACGAAGCAGTATATATCGTATGACTCCATGAACGAAAGTAATCATCAGACTTGCCTCTTTCAGACGTGCACTGCAATTCACTGGAAGAACCTGACTGTTTGGTAACACTTCACTTCCATCGGTCCCAAAGTCAGAAGGACATGCGCCTTCAGGTAACGACTGTGTTTCGTTGGATCCATTGCACACTGGTAATATTACTAACCTTCTGCTTGGTGAACAGGCCCTTTGTGAGAAGTGAGATACCGGAGAATATAAAGGTTACTCAAGTTAAAACAACTCTGTTCACGGAACGAAATCAGCAAGAAGTTCAGTTGTGCACAAGTCGGACCAACTCTCTGAATGGAAGCGTGAAAAACAGTTTGTTTCCACATGCTTTCATCAGTGAAAGAGGAACATAGCGATGCTTCCTGTCGGGCATAAAATTCAGTTCGTTTGTCGAACCAAAAGCTCCGCTAATACTTCAAAGCTTCTAAGTAGGGAACACAGGGATTTTCACAATATATCCACTAATAGGACAATGTATAAATGATTTAGATGAAATCATTCCCTCTCTGAGAGAAAGCAGCTGGTGATAAGCTGTGCATCGGATCCCTTCGCTCTGTGTACTGAAGCCCTAGGCACAGTTTCTTTTCAATGCCTCCATCAATAAAGAAGTCACAAGGACATGCACATCAGGAATACTACTATGTTTGCGTTTGATTCCCAAAGTCACTGGGAACGTTACTCAGCTTCCAAGTGCAGATGAAGGGAAATTGTGGAAGAAGTGGATTAATGAAGAATATAAAGGTTATTCCACTGAAAACAACTCTATTCCCAGAAAGAACACAGGTACACGTACAGTTGTGTACAGGATATTTAAATTCTGTGTGGAAGCATTATATACAGATAGTTTTCGCATGCTTCCATCAGTCAAGGAGTCCCATAGACGTGCATCTTTTTGGTGTGTGCAGTGTTTTGGTTGTAGACCCAGATTCACCGGTAACCTCTATGAGCCTCCACGTGGAAAAGAAGGGAAGCTTTGCAATGACAGCTTTAAAGGAGTACGAAAGATATCTCAAGGGAAAAAACTGAAAGAGAACAGCTAGATACTCAATTTTGGACAGGATTGCAAAACCCTGTGTGTGGAAGCAGTCTAACGAGTTTGTTTGGCCTGCCTTCCATACGTAAAAGATGTCACATAGAGATGCCTCTTTTAGGACGTTTGCAGCCTTTTGGTGGAAGAACCAGTCGTAAACTGTTAAGGGCAGAAGAAAGGGCATTTCAGTGACAAGGGGGTCCATCATGAACGTAAAGATGTTCCCTTCGAAAACACTTATACTCGCAGAAGTGAAGCAGCTAGGTGTTCATTGGTGTCCAAGTTGGCATAACACTGTGTATGGAAGCAGCATGCAGAGTTTGTTTGGACAGACTCCTGTGCACAAAAGAAGTGACAAGGATTGCACCTTTAAAAAGTGTACTGTGTTCTGGGTGTCCTCCGAGAGTCACTGGTAGCATCTCTAAACTTCTACTTGGGGAACAAGGGCAATTGTGTAGAAACTGGGTTAGTGGAGAATATAAACTTCAGACAACTGAGAAACACTCTTGTTCCAGAAAGAAAACAGCCAGATGGACCGTTTTCTACAGGATTCCTTACCTCTGTGTCTGCAAGGATTCTATTCAATTTGTTTCCCCACACTGCCATACGTCACATGCAAATGAATCCTTTAACCCAAGCAGTGTGTTTTGGTTGTAGGCGAAGAGACAAGGTAATATTTCTAACGTTCTCCATGGTAAAGAAGGGAATTTTTGTGCTCTTCGGGTTAATGGCAGACATAAAGACCTTTCAGTGGACAACACTTCTATTCCCCTAAACAAAGCAGCCAGATGGCGACTTTTGTACAGGTCTGCTTAACGCTGTGTATGGAAGCAGTGTGTACGGGTTGTTTTCTCATGCTTCCACCCATTGAAGGAGGGAAGAGGACACATACCTTTAGAGAGTGCAGTGTGTCTGTCTTGAATTCCCAGAGTTACTGGCACCACGTCTAAGCTTCTAAGTTTTGGAAAAAGTGGGTTAACAGAGAATATTAAGTTCCTTCAACTGAAAACAACTCTATTCACGGAGACCAATGAGCCAGACGTTCAAGTGTGAACAGGAGTGCCTAATTCTGTGTACGGAAGCATTCTATACAGTTTATGTTCCCGTGCTTCCATCGGTATCAGAAGTCCCATAAAGATGCGTCTTTTCGGCATTGTATAGGGTCTTGGTTGTAGACCCCTCTTTTTCTGGTAACATATCTAGTGCTTTCCATGGAGAACAAGGGAATTTTGTACTAAGCGGGTTACTGTAGAACACAGTGACAATTCAAGTGGAAACACTTCTATTCAGTGAAAAAATGCAGCTAGATGTGCAGTTCTGTACAGGTTCGCAGAAGTCTGCGCACGAAAGCATTAAATGCACTTTTTTACCACACGCTTAGATCAGTAAAGGAGGTCACAAGGGCACGCACCTTAGAAAGTGTGTGGTATTATACTTGGATTCCCGGAGTCCCTGGTACCATTCATAGCTTCTAAGTAGAGACACTGGGCCATTTCACTGAAAGTCGATGAATTGACAATCTACAGGTTCTTCAACAGAGAAAAAACACTACTCGCTGAAAGAAATCAGCTAGATGTACAGTGGGTTACAGATAACTGAACTGTGTGTACTGCAGCATGGAACACACTATCTATTCATGTGCTTGCAGCATAAAAGGATGTTACATAGACATGCCTGTTTAGGACATACACTGTGTTTTAGTGGTAGACCCAGAGCGTTGCTACCATTTCTAAGGTTCCACATGGAAAAGAAGAAAGTGTGTTGGAAGCAAATGAACGGAGAACACTAAGATGTTTCCCTGGAAATCTCTTCTATTACCTAAAAGAAGAGAGGGAGATATTCAGTTGTGGACAGGTACGCATTTCCCTGTGTCTGGAAGGATTACATCAGCCTGTTTTCAGTTGATTCAACTATCAAAGAAGTAACAATGGCATGCCTTTCTGGAAAGTGTGCCATATTTCAGTTGGCTTCCCGGCGTGGCTGAAACACATCTAAGTTCTAGGTGGAGTATTGCACAGGTAAGCTTATATCTGAGTATGGAACCATTCTCTACAGTTCCTTGTCATCTGCTTCTGTCATTAAAAGAACTGAATGGGACAGGCACCTTTACAAGTTATAGGATTTCCTGGTTGGAATCCCAGAGTCACGGCGAAGACGGATAAGCCTCTGAGAGGAGAACAACATCAATTGTTTCCACCGTGGGTTAAAAGACAATAGAAAGTTCATCCAACTGAGGAAAAACAAGACTCACTGAGAGTCATCAGTCAGATGTTCAGTTGTGTACACCATTCCGTAATTCTGTGCACAGAAGCGTTACATACCGTCTGAATGCACACGCTTCCAACCCTAAGAGAAGTCACCTAGCTGCGCATCCTATAGAAAGTGAACAATGTTTGGTTAACAACAAGATGCAATGGTAGCATAGTTAAGGTTCTACAGGAAAAGAAAAAGGAATTATTTACATAAGAGGTTTAATGGAGAATATGAAGATCCTTCGATAAAAGCACTTCCATTCAAGAAAAGGAAGCCGCAAGATATTGAGTTTTGTACAGGTATGCTTAACCCTGAGAAGGGAAGCGTTCTATACAATCTGTTTTCACAGGCTTCCTAAAGTAAAGCTGATTCAAAAGAAAATCAAAGACGTTTCCTGTGAAATCCCTTCTATTCGCTGAAAGAAAAAGGCTAGAGGTAGAGTGTTGCCCAGGCACGCTTCCATCTGTCTACGGAAGCATCATACACAGTCTGATCGCGCATGCGTTGACCAATACAAGGAGTGACAAGTACATGCAGCATTAGCGTTACACACGGCACCGCTTGCCAGCAGGGTTCCCAGTGTCACCGGGAACATCTCGACACTCGGCAGTGGGAAACAAGGGCTGTTTCCTAAGGAGTGGGTTATTGGAGGGGTAATGGTCATTCCACTGAAAAGAACGCTATCCCCTGAATGAAATCACTAGCTGTTCAGTGGTGTGAATTTGTATACCTCTTTCTGTGAAAGCATTACGTACACTTTGCTTTCCTGTGCTGCCATCAAGAAAAGAAGTCCCAAGCACGTGTACCTTTCGAAGGGTACTGTTCCACTTGGATTGCCGGAGTCGCTGGCATGATTGCTAAGCTTCTGAGAGGAGAACGAGGGTGTTTTT
>JAKFHU010002408.1:0-10875 GCA_023783475.1 Daubentonia madagascariensis
AGAAAACCTGCAACAGAAAATGGGGTCCCACAAAAGAAATGCCGTACACATCCTGAGGGAGCATCTCTGTGAGAATTCCTTTACTTATAGAACCCAAGGAACAAATACCTGTACAGAATACTTCCATACAGGGATTTATGCAAATCTGCACCACACAGAACCTCAAGAGGTTTTCTTCCTGTGAAGTAGATTGCTTCACTGGGAAAGAACTTTAGACTATCCTTTATCCCGCTTTCTGCGAAATTTCACTACTTCGCCACTTCGAAGATTGGAAACGTTTCTAGGGCATCTAGGTCTACAAAAGTTACACTGTAAACTTCCATTTGGAGGCATTTCTCTGTGTTTTTATGATTAAAGCAAGTGAGAAGAAAGTGTAATTTTGGCTTCCATACACAGATTTAGGCCCTCCAGATACCAAAGGAAGTCCTAGCTGCTTTCTCTCAGAGAATGGAAGTGTTTGGAATTTGTACGTGTGTCCTTTGCCGATTGACCCTCTCGGAACGAGCATTTCCTTCTTTTCCACTTAGAAGCTTCGAAGTGTTGCCGGATAATCCGGCTCTAAATCTGAAGGCGCTACACACCCTGAAAAGGTGTTTTCTGTGAGAAAACATTAACTTGTAGAGGGCTCTATGGACAAAGTGTGCACAAGATTCCATACAACCAATTAAGCCAACCTGTGCACTCCTGATCATCTAGCTGCTGTCGTTCATACAGTGGAAGCGTGTTCACTTGAGACATTGGTATGTCCTCCAACCAACCGGTTTTTTGAAAATTGCCTTTCTTTACTCTACTCAGAAGCTGACACAGGGTCCCAGAAAGACTGGGTCCCCTTTGAAAGCTAGCACACACCCTATGAGTTGCCCGAAATAGGGACTGTGTGTTTCACCAGAGCATGTGTGAAGAGACTGTCAATTAATCTTGCATACACAGAGTCAGGATAACATGTGTAGAGGTGAACATGTCCCTGCTTTCCAACGAAGAATAGAGGTTGTTTCATGTGAAATAGCTTATGTTGGCAATTTGCCTGCTTCGTACAAACTTGTCATTCTTCTGAACCTAGAAGCTTGGAAATATTACCAGAGAAACAAAGTCTTCCATAGAAAGGAAGTACACGTCCTATAGAAACCAGCTCCTTGAAAATTGTTAAACATACGGAGACATGTAAAAAGAAACAGAAAGAAACCTTCCATATGGAGAGTTACGCTAACTCATATGCAACTGATCACCCAGCTGCTTCCTTTCAGGGGTGAGGAGTACTTGCCATGGAAACAGATTTATATTCTCCACTAACCCACTTCGTACGAACTTACATATTTACTCCACTAAATGTTTTAAGAAATGACCAGAGAAGCTGGGGCTACTCAGGAAAGCAGTATGCTTCCTCCAAGATTCTGCCCTATTTGACATGTTTGCCATTCGTAGCTTGGGAGAACAAAGTGACCATCCTACTTCCAAACACATATCTATCTGTCCTGAACACAAGTGTTCATCTACCGGCCCTTTGTTCCAGAGCAGATGTGTTTAAAGTGGAAAAAGCGTTATGTAGGCCGTTTACCCGCTTGCTGCGGCAGTGTCATTCCTCTCCCCTTATTCGGTTCGATGTACCAAGGGGGAATGTGGTTTCTACAACCGACGTTCTGGACTCATCCTGACGAGGCATCTCTGCCAGAATTCTTTTAATTATAGAAGGCCAGGATCAAGAAAAAAACAGAACCTAATACTTCCATCCAGAGATTTGAGCCCAAAAGTTCCAACCTGAACATCTAGGTGTTTCTTCCCAGGAATTAAATTGTTTTAACTGGGAACAACTTTATATTCTCCATTTTCCCGCTTTGTACGAAATAGGAGTACTTCTAAACTTAGAGCTTCGTAATGTGACCCGTGAACCTTGGTCTACAAGCGAAATGTGTACACTTCCAAAAGGATGCTATTCCACGTGACCTATGCCACCGATGAAAGCAAGAGAGAAGAGACTGTTCCTTTGTTTTCCATACTCAGATTTTTGCTATCCTCAACACAGGTGAACTTCCATCTGCTTTCTGTCTGAAAACGGGATTGTTATGACTTTGGAAATATTTCCTTGCCAATTGACCCGCTTGCTACGAATATGTCCTTCTTTTCCACTTTGAAGGTTTCAACTGTCACTAGATTATCTGGTTACCAATGAGAACGTCGGTATGTTCCCAGGTGAAGCATCTCTTTGAGGCAACATTTACTTGGAGAAGGCTACGAAGACAAAGTCTTTGTCATATTTCCATCCACAGAGTGAAGCCAACCAGGAAACGACTGAACATCCAGCTGCTATCATTCAATGAACAGTAGTGTATTCACTTGGGACACTTTCTGTCTCCCAGCTAAGCCATTTTACAAATTTTCTTTTCCTCTTCCCTTAGAATCTCAGACATGTGACAAGTCAATCTAAATCTACAACTGATATTGTGCACACTTCCTTGGAGGTGCTTGTCTGTGTGATTCGCTTTTGTAATCACATCATGTCTGAACAGATTGTACTTTCTGCCCCCTCACTCATGGTGAAGTTAACCTGTGCACATCTGAACGTGTGGATGCTTTCTCTCATGAAATAGAAGGATGTTTATTTGAAAGTGCTGTATATTGTCTCCTGTCCTCCTTTCCACCATAATCTCATTCCTCGCCACTTGGAAGGTCAGAAATGTCACCGGACTATTGAGTTCTCTCAGAAGAGCGAAGCGCACTCCTGAATAAGTATCTCTTTCTGACTTCTTTACTTATGGAAGCCTGTGAACACCAACAGAAAATCATCCTTCCACAGACAGAATGAAGAAAACATAGAAACCACTGATCACCTCGTGGTTTTTTCTCCGAGATTAGAAGAGTTTTCATTCAGAGCAGCTCTATATTGTCCATTAACACTTTGTACGAAATTACAGACCTTCTGCAATGAGAAGTTTGAATATTACCAGTTAATCTGGATCTACATCTAAGTAGTATAGTTCCACAACGATGCTTCTGTCTTTGGCACTTTTGCTTTGAGTCATCTGAACACACTGACAATAGTGCTCCATACACAGATTGAAACATCCTCAACACAACGATCATGGACCTGGTCTCTCTCAGTTATACAACTGGGTTCCTTTCACGTAGCTTTATATTGTCAAAGTTCCCTTCTTGCTACCAAAATGCCATCCTCTCCGCTTGGTATCTTGCAATTAGCAAGAGAAAATGGCGTCCCACAAAAGAAATGCCGTACACATCCTGAGGGAGCATCTCTGTGAGAATTCCTTTACTTATAGAACCCAAGGAACAAATACCTGTACAGAATACTTCCATACAGGGATTTATGCAAATCTGTACCATACAGAACCTCTAGAGGTTTTCTTCCTGTGAAGTAGATTGCTTCACTGGGAAAGAACTTTAGACTATCCTTTATGCCACTTTCTGTGAAATTTCACTACTTCGCCACTTCGAAGATTGGAAACGTTTCTAGGGCATCTAGGTCTACAAAAGTTACACTGTAAAGTTCCATGTGGAGGCATTTCTCTGTGTTTTTATGATTAAAGCAAGTGAGAAGAAAGTGTAATTTTGGCTTCCATACACAGCTTTAGGCCCTCCAGATACCAAAGGAAGTCCTAGCTGCTTTCTCTCAGAGAATGGAAGTGTTGGGAATTTGTATGTGTTTACTTTGCCGGTTGACCCTCTCGGAACGAGCATTTCCTTCTTTTCCACTTAGAAGCTTCGAAGTCTTGCCGGATAATCCGGCTCTAAATCTGAAGGCGCTACACACCTTGAAAAGGTGTTTTCTGTGAGAAAACATTAACTTGTAGAGGGCTCTATGGACAAAGTGTGCACAAGATTCCATACAAGCAATTAAGCCAACCTGTGCACTCCTGATCATCTAGCTGCTGTCGTTCATACAGTGGAAGCATGATCACTTGAGACATTGGTATGTCCTCCAACCAACCGGTTTTTTGAAAATTGCCTTTCTTTACTATACTCAGAAGCTGACACACGGTCCCAATAAGCCTGGGTCCCCATTGAAAGCTAGCACACGCCCTATGAGTTGCCTGAAATAGGGACTGTTTGTTTCACCAGAGCATGTGTGAAGAGACTGTCAATTAATCTTGCATACACAGAGTCAGGATAACATGTGTAGAGGTGAACATGTCCCTGCTTTCCAACGAAGAATAGAAGTTGTTTCATGTGAAATAGCTTATGTTGGCAATTTGCCTGCTTTGTACAAACTTGTCATTCTTCTGAACCTAGAAGCTTGGAAATATTACCAGAGAAACAAGGTCTTCCATTGAAAGGAAGTACACGTCCTATAGAAACCAGCTCCTTGACAATTGTTAAACATACGGAGACATGTAAAAGAAACAGAAGAAACCTTCCATATGGAGAGTTACGCTAAGCCATATGCAACTGATCACCCAGCTGCTTCCTTTCAGGGGTGAGGAGTGCTTGCCATGGAAACAGATTTATATTCTCCACTAACCCACTTCGTACAAACTTACATATTTTCTCCACTAAATGTTTTAAGAAATGACCAGAGAAGCTGGGGCTACTCAGGAAAGCAGTATGCTTCCTCCAAGATTCTGCCCTATTTGACATGTTTGCCATTCGTAGCTTGGGAGAACAACGTGGCCATCCTACTTCCAAACATATCTATCTGTCCTGAACACAAGTGGTCATCTACAGGCCCTTTGTCCTAGAGCAGATGTGTTTAAAGTGGAGAAAGCGTTATGTAGGCAGTTTACCTGCTTGGTGCGGCAGTGTCATTCCTCTCCCTTATTCGGTTGAAGTACCAACGGGGAATGTGTTTCTACAACTGACGTACTGGACTCAGCCTGACGAGGCATCTCTGCCAGAATTCTTTTATTTATAGAAGGCCAGGATCAAGAAAAAAACAGAACCTAATTCTTCCACCCAGAGATTTGAGCCCAAAAGTTCCAACCTGAACATCTAGGTGTTTCTTCCCAGGAATTAAATTGTTTTAACTGGGAACATCTTTATATTCTCCATTTTCCCGCTTTGTACGAAATAGGAGTACTTCTAAACTGAGAGCTTCGTAATGTGACCCGTGAACCTTGGTCTACAAGCGAAAATGTGTACACTTCCAAGAGGATGCTATTCCACGTGACCTATGCCCCCGATGGAAGCAAGAGAGAAGAAACTGTTCCTTTGTTTTCCATACTCAGATTTTTGCTCTCCTCAACACAGGTGAACTTCCATCTGCTTTCTGTCTGAAAATGGGATTGTTATGACTTTGGAAATATTTCCTTGCCAATTGCCCGCTTGCTACGAATATGTCCTTCTTTTCCACTTTGAAGGTTTCAACTTCACTAGATTATCTGGTTACCAATCAGAACGTCGGAATGTTCCAAGGTGAAGCATCTCTTTGAGGCAACGTTTACTTGGAGAAGGCTACGAAGACAAAGTCTTTGTCATATTTCCATCCACAGAGTGAAGCCAACCAGGAAACGACTGAACATCCAGCTGCTATCATTCAATGAACAATAGTGTATTCACTTGGGACACTTTTCGGTCTCCCAGCTAAGCCATTTTGACAAATTTCCTCTTCCTCTTCCCTTAGAATCTCAGACATGTGACAAGTCAATCTAAATCTACAACTGATATTGTGCACACTTCCTTGGAGGTGCTTGTCTGTGTGATTCGCTTTTGTAATCACATCATGTCTGAACAGATTGTACTTTCTGCCCCCTCACTCATGGTGAAGTTAACCTGTGCACATCTGAACGTGTGGCTGCTTTCAATGATGAAATGGAAGGATGTTCATTTGAAAGTGCTGTATATTGTCTCCTGTCCTGCTTTCTACCATAATCTCATTCCTCACCAGTTGGAAGGCCAGAAATGTCACCGGACTATTGAGTTCTCTCAGAAGAGCGAAGCGCACTCCTGAATTAAGTATCTCTTTCTGACTTCTTTACTTATGGAAGCCTGTGAACACCAACAGAAAATCATCCTTCCACAGACAGAATGAAGCCAATATAGAAACCACTGATCACCTCGTGGTTTTTTCTCCGAGATTAGAAGAGTTTTCATTCAAAGCAGCTCTATATTCTCCATTAACCCACTTTGTACCAAATTATAGACCTTCTGCAATGAGAAGTTTGAAATATTACCAGTTAATCTGGATCTACATCTAAGTATATAGTTCCACAAGATGCTTCTGTCTTTGGCACTTTTGCTTTGAGTCATCTGAGAACACACTGACAATAGTGCTTCCATACACAGATTTAAACAATCCTCAACACGACTGATCATGGACCTGGTCTCTCTCAGTTAATACAACTGGGTTCCTTTCACGTAGCTTTATATTGTCAAGTTCCCTTCTTGCTACCAAAATGCCATCCTCTCCGCTTGGTATCTTGCAATTAGCAACAGAAAATGGGGGTCCCACAAAAGAAATGCCGTACACATCCTGAGGGAGCATCTCTGTGAGAATTCCTTTACTTATAGAACCCAAGGAACAAATATCTGTACAGAATACTTCCATACAGTGATTTATGCAAATCTGCACCACACAGAACCTGTAGAGGTTTTCTTCCTGTGAAGTAGATTGCTTCACTGGGAAAGAACTTTAGACTATCCTTTATCCCACTTTCTGCAAAATTTCACTACTTCGCCACTTCGAAGATTGGAAACGTTTCTAGGGCATCTAGGTCTACAAAGTTACACTGTAAAGTTCCATTGGAGGCATTTCTCTGTGTTTTTATGATTAAAGCAAGTGAGAAGAAAGTGTAATTTTGGCTTCCATACACAGATTTAGGCCCTCCAGATACCAAAGGAAGTCAAAGCTGCTTTCTCTCAGAGAATGGAAGTGTTGGGAATTTGTACGTGTTTCCTTTGCCGATTGACCCTCTCGGAACGAGCATTTCCTTCTTTTCCACTAGAAGCTTCGAAGTGTTGCGGATAATCCGGCTCTAAATCTGAAGGCACTACACACCTTGAAGAGTCATCTGTGTGAGGAAAACATTAACTTGTAGAGGGCTCAATGGACAAAGTGTGTACAAGTTTCCATACAAGTAATTAAGCCAACCTGTGCACTCCTGATCATCTAGCTGCTGTCGTTCATACAGTGGAAGCGTGTTCACTTGAGACATTGGTATGGCCTCCAACGAACCGGTTTTTTGAAAATTGCCTTTCTTTACTCTACTCAGAAGCTGACACACGGTCCCAGAAAGCCTGGGTCCCCATTGAAAGCTAGCACACACCCTATGAGTTGCCTGAAATAGAGACTGTTTGTTTCACCAGAGCATGTGTGAAGAGACTGTCAATAATCTTGCATACACAGAGTCAGGATAACATGTGTAGAGGTGAACATGTCCCTGCTTTCCAACGAAGAATAGAGGTTGTTTCATGTGAAATAGCTATGTTGGCAATTTGCCTGCTTCGTACAAACTTGTCATTCTTCTGAACCTAGAAGCTTGGAAATATTACCAGAGAAACAAAGTCTTCCATAGAAAGGAAGTACACGTCCTATAGAAACCAGCTCCTTGAAATTGTTAAACATACGGAGACATGTAAAAAGAAACAGAAAGAAACCTTCCATATGGAGAGTTACGCTAACCATATGCAACTGATCACCAGCTGCTCCTTCAGAGGTGAGGAGTCTTGCCATGGAAACAGATTATATTCTCCACTAACCCATTCGTACGAACTTACATATTACTCCACTAAATGTTTTAAGAAATGACCAGAGAAGCTGGGGCTACTCAGGAAAGCAGTATGCTTCCTCCAAGATTCTGCCCTATTTGACATGTTTGCCATTCGTAGCTTGGGAGAACAAAGTGACCATCCTACTTCCAAACACATATCTATCTGTCCTGAACACAAGTGTTCATCTACCGGCCCTTTGTTCCAGAGCAGATGTGTTTAAAGTGGAAAAAGCGTTATGTAGGCCGTTTACCCGCTTGCTGCGGCAGTGTCATTCCTCTCCCCTTATTCGGTTCGATGTACCAAGGGGAATGTGGTTTCTACAACCGACGTTCTGGACTCATCCTGACGAGGCATCTCTGCCAGAATTCTTTTAATTATAGAAGGCCAGGATCAAGAAAAAAACAGAACCTAATACTTCCATCCAGAGATTTGAGCCCAAAAGTTCCAACCTGAACATCTAGGTGTTTCTTCCCAGGAATTAAATTGTTTTAACTGGGAACAACTTTATATTCTCCATTTTCCCGCTTTGTACGAAATAGGAGTACTTCTAAACTTAGAGCTTCGTAATGTGACCCGTGAACCTTGGTCTACAAGCGAAATGTGTACACTTCCAAAAGGATGCTATTCCACGTGACCTATGCCACCGATGAAAGCAAGAGAGAAGAGACTGTTCCTTTGTTTTCCATACTCAGATTTTTGCTATCCTCAACACAGGTGAACTTCCATCTGCTTTCTGTCTGAAAACGGGATTGTTATGACTTTGGAAATATTTCCTTGCCAATTGACTCGCTTGCTACGAATATGTCCTTCTTTTCCACTTTGAAGGTTTCAACTGTCACTAGATTATCTGGTTACCAATCAGAACGTCGGTATGTTCCCAGGTGAAGCATCTCTTTGAGGCAACATTTACTTGGAGAAGGCTACGAAGACAAAGTCTTTGTCATATTTCCATCCACAGAGTGAAGCCAACCAGGAAACGACTGAACATCCAGCTGCTATCATTCAATGAACAGTAGTGTATTCACTTGGGACACTTTCTGTCTCCCAGCTAAGCCATTTTACAAATTTTCTTTTCCTCTTCCCTTAGAATCTCAGACATGTGACAAGTCAATCTAAATCTACAACTGATATTGTGCACACTTCCTTGGAGGTGCTTGTCTGTGTGATTCGCTTTTGTAATCACATCATGTCTGAACAGATTGTACTTTCTGCCCCCTCACTCATGGTGAAGTTAACCTGTGCACATCTGAACGTGTGGCTGCTTTCAATGATGAAATAGAAGGATGTTCATTTGAAAGTGCTGTATATTGTCTCCTGTCCTGCTTTCTACCATAATCTCATTCCTCGCCAGTTGGAAGGCCAGAAATGTCACCGGACTATTGAGTTCTCTCAGAAGAGCGAAGCGCACTCCTGAATTAAGTATCTCTTTCTGACTTCTTTACTTATGGAAGCCTGTGAACACCAACAGAAAATCATCCTTCCACAGACAGAATGTAGAAAACATAGAAACCACTGATCACCTCGTGGTTTTTTCTCCGAGATTAGAAGAGTTTTCATTCAGAGCAGCTCTATATTCTCCATTAACCCACTTTGTACCAAATTATAGACCTACTGCAATGAGAAGTTTGAAATATTACCAGTTAATCTGGATCTACATCTAAGTATATAGTTCCACAACGATGCTTCTGTCTTTGGCACTTTTGCTTTTGAGTCATCTGAGAACAAACTGACAATACTGCTTCTATACACAGATTAAACAATCCTCAACACAACTGATCATGGACCTGGTCTCTCTCAGTTAATACAACTGGGTTCCTTTCACGTAGCTTATATTGTCAAGTTCCCTTCTGCTACCAAAATGCCATCCTCTCCGCTTGGTATCTTGCAATTAGCAACAGAAAATGGGGTCCCACAAAAGAAATGCCGTACACATCCTGAGGGAGCATCTCTGTGAGAATTCCTTACTATAGAACCCAAGGAACAAATATCTGTACAGAATACTTCCATACAGGGATTTATGCAAATCTGACCAACAGAACCTGTAGAGGTTTTCTTCCTGTGAAGTAGATTGCTTCACTGGGAAAGAACTTTAGACTATCCTTTATCCCACTTTCTGCAAATTTCACTACTTCGCCACTTCGAAGATTGGAAACGTTTCTAGGGCATCTAGGTCTACAAAAGTTACACTGTAAAGTTCCATTTGGAGGCATTTCTCTGTGTTTTATGATTAAAGCAAGTGAGAAGAAAGTGTAATTTGGCTTCCATACACAGATTTAGGCCCTCCAGATACCAAAGGAAGTCAAGCTGCTTTCTCTCAGAGAATGGAAGTGTTGGGAATTTGTACGTGTTTACTTTGCCGATTGACCCTCTCGGAACGAGCATTTCCTTCTTTTCCACTTAGAAGCTTCGAAGTTTGCCGGATAATCCGGCTCTAAATCTGAAGGCACTACACACCTTGAAGAGTTCTCTGTGAGGAAAACATTAACTTGTAGAGGGCTCAATGGACAAAGTGTGTACAAGTTTCCATACAAGATTAAGCCAACCTGTGCACTCCTGATCATCTAGCTGCTGTCGTTCATACAGTGGAAGCGTGTTCACTTGAGACATTGGTATGGCCTCCAACGAACCGGTTTTTGAAAATTGCCTTTCTTTACTCTACTCAGAAGCTGACACACGGTCCCAGAAAGCCTGGGTCCCCATTGAAAGCTAGCACACACCCTATGAGTTGCCTGAAATAGAGACTGTTTGTTTCACCAGAGCATGTGTGAAGAGACTGTCAATTATCTTGCATACACAGAGTCAGGATAACATGTGTAGAGGTGAACATGTCCTGCTTTCCAACGAAGAATAGAGGTTGTTTCAGTGAAATAGCTTATGTTGGCAATTTGCCTGCTTGTACAAACTTGTCATTCTTCTGAACCTAGAAGCTTGGAAATATTACCAGAGAAACAAAGTCTTCCATGAAAGGAAGTACACGTCCTATAGAAACCAGCTCCTTGACAATGTTAAACATACGGAGACAGGTAAAAAGAAACAGAAAGAAACCTTCCAATGGAGAGTTACGCTAACCATATGCAACTGATCACCCAGCTGCTTCCTTTCAGGGTGAGGAGTGCTTGCCATGGAAACAGATTTATATTCTCCACTAACCACTTCGTAGAACTACATATTTCTCCACTAAATGTTTTAGAAATGACCAGAGAAGCTGGGCTACTCAGG
>JAKFHU010002409.1:0-34843 GCA_023783475.1 Daubentonia madagascariensis
TGTGGATGGTAGCAGAGTATAAACTGCATTCCTCATAGCTTTCATCAGAAGTGACAACTTAAACCCGGGTTAATCCCAGCAGAAATAGCCTGTGTGGAGAGTCAGAGACTCCCATTTGCAGCTAAGCCTGAGAAGCGGCAGAAAAGAGAACAATCGGTTTTTCTCCCTGCACTAACTTATT
The DNA here is from genome assembly GCA_023783475.1 of Daubentonia madagascariensis. NCBI lineage: Eukaryota > Metazoa > Chordata > Mammalia > Primates > Daubentoniidae > Daubentonia > Daubentonia madagascariensis. The sequence goes on from JAKFHU010002409.1 coordinate 182, forward strand.
TGGACTGTATGGCAGTTCACAGGAAAAGATTTCCTTTGCCAGAATGAAGTCATCTGGCTCTCCCTTTCATTGCAGGCTTCCTCTATTCAGTGGGTGGAAGTAGAATATACACTGCCCTCCTCCCAGCTTTCTTCTGGGGTGACAACTGAAAACTTGGTTAATCACTGCAGAAACAGACTTTGTGGAGTGGCAGTGACTCCCACTTGCAGCTAGGCCTGAGAAGCGGCAGAGAATAGAAGAATCAGTTTTGCTGCTTGCAGCCTACTGTGCAGAGTGTATGGACCTTTCCCAGGAAAAGACTACCTTAGCCAGAGAGAAAGCAGCTCCTTCTTATTTGACTGTAGGCTTGCTCTTTTGTGTGGATGGAAGCAGAATATACACTGCTTTCCTCCTAACTTTCTTCTGGGCGACAGTCCAAACCTGGGTTTTTCAGGGCAGAGATAGACTGTGGGCGGGGACAGAGACTCACATTCGCTCCTAGGCCTTACGAGCGGCAGAGAAGAGAAGAAGGGGTTTTTCTGTCGGCAGCCACCTATGGAGAGTGTATTAGTGTTTCACAGGAAAAGACTGCCTTTGCCAGAAACAATGAGCTAGTTCTAAGTTGGATGCAGGCATGCTCTATTCTGTGCGTAGAAGCCGAATATACACCGGTCTCTTCCTAGCTTTCTTCTGGGGACAATAGAAAGCTTGGTTAATCACTGCAGAAATAGCCTGTGTGGTGGGACAGTGACTCACACTTGCATCTAGGCCTAAGAAGCAGCAGAGAAGAGAAGAATCGGTTTTGCTGTGTGCAACCGCCTGTGGAGATTGCATGGGCCTTTCACGGCATAAGACTGCCTTTGCCAGAGAGATAGCAGCTACTTCTTATTTGACTGCAGTTGCTCTAGTCTCTGGATGGAAGCAAACGATGCACTGCATTCCTTCTTGCTTTTTTCCTGGGGTGACAATTGAAAACTGTGCTAATCAAAGCAGAAATAGCCTGTGTGGAGTCACCGAGACTCACATTCACAGCTGGAATTTAGAAGCGGCAGAGAAAAGCAAGAGTCGGATTTTCTGCCTGTAGCCGCCTATGGAGAGTGTTTGGGAGTTTCAGAGGGAAAGACCGCCTTTGCCAGCACGAAAGCAGCTAGTTCTTTTTTGGACTGCGTGTTTGCTGTATTCTGTGGATAGAAGCAGAATACACACTGCCTTCCTCCCAGTTTTCTTCTGGGGTGACAATTTAAACATGGGAAAATCACTGTAGAAATAGCCTGTGTGGAGTGACAGAGACTCCTTTTGGCGCTAGGCACTATAAGCGGCAGCAAAGAGAAGAATCGGTTTTCCTGCCTGCAGCTGCCTAGGGAGAGTTACCGAGTCTCACAGGAAACCCTTCCTTTGACAGAAAGAAAGCAGCTAGTTCTTCTTTGATTGCAGACTTGCTCTATCCTGTGGATGGAAGCAGAATACACACGGCCCTCCTCCTAGCTTTCTTCTGGGGTGACAATTGAAACCCGGGTTAATCACTGCACACATAGCCTCGGTGGAGTGAAAGAGACTCCACTTGCAAGCTAGGCCTCCTGAAAAGTGGCAGAGAATAGAAGAGTCTGTTTTTCTGCTTGCAGCCGCCTATAGTGAGTATAAGGGCGTTTCAAAGGAAAAGACTGTCTTTGACAGAGAGATAGTAACTACTTCTCTTTGTCTGAAGGCTTGCTCTATTCTGTGGATGGGAGCAAACTATTCACTGCCTTCCTCCTAGCTTTCTTCTGGGGTGACAGTTCAAACCTGGGTTGATCACTGTAGAAATAGCGTGTGGAGTGATAGATACTCACATTCGCAGCTAGGTCGTAGATGAATCAGAAAAGAAAAGAATCGCGTTGTCTGCCTGTCGACGATTACGGAGAGTGTATGCCAATTGCACAGGAAAAGACTGCCTTTGTCTAAAAGAAAACAGGTAGTTCTTCGTTTGATTGGATGCTTGCTCTATTGTGTGGATGGAGGCAGAATATACTCTGATTTCTTCCTAGCTTTCTTCTGGGGTGACTATTGAAAACTTGTTGAATCACTGCAGAAATAGACTAGGTGGAGTGACAGTGACTCACACTTCCAGCTAGGCCAGAGAACCGGCAGAGAAGAGAAGAATCGTGTTTGCTGCTTGCAGCCGCCTGTGGATACCGTATGGGCCTTTCACAGTAAAAGACTGCCCTTGCCGGAGAGAAAACAACTCCTTCTTATGTGACTGCAGGCTTGCTCTTTTCTTAGGATGGAGGCAGAATATACACAGTCTTCCTCCTGCTTTCTTCTGGGATGAGAGTTGAACCCTGTGCTAATTACAGCAAAAATAGCCTGTGTGGAGTGGCCGAGATTCACATATGCAGCCTTGCCTTAGAAGCGGAGGAGAAGAGCAAGAATCGGATTTTCTGCCTGTGGCCGCCTATGGAGAGTGTCTAGGAGTTTCCCAGGAAAAGACCACCTTTGCCAGAAAGAAAGCAGCTAGGTCCTAATTTGATTGCCTACTTGCTCTATTCTGTGGGTGGGAGCAGAATATACACTGCCTTCCTCCTGGCTTTCTTTCTGAGTTGACAGTTCAAACCTGGGTTAATCACCGCAGAAAGAGCCTGCGTAGAGTGACACATACTCACCTTCGCAGCTAGGTCTCAGATGAATCAGAAAAGAGAAGGATCGGTTTTTCTGACTGCAGCCGCTAACAAAGAGTGTATGGGAGTTTCAGAGGATAAGACTGCCTTTGCCAGAGAGAAAGCAGCTAGTTCTTAGTTTGATGCAGGCATGCTCTATTCTGTGCATAGAAGCAGAATATACATTGCCCTCTTCTTAGCTTTCTTCTGGGGACAATAGAAAACTTGGTTAATCCCTTCAGAAATAGCCTGTGGGGTGTGACAGTGACTCACACTTGCAGCTAAGCCAGAGATGGGCAGAGAGGAGAGGAATCGATTTTTCTGCCCGCAGTAACTATTTAGAGTATAGGGCAGTTTCCGAAGTAAAGATTTTCTTTGGCAGAATGAAAGCAGCTACTTCTCACTTTCATTGTAGGCTTCCTCTATTCTGAGGATGGAGGCAGAATATGCACTGCCCCCTTGCTAGCTATCTTCTGGGGTGACAGTTGAAAACTGGGTAAGTCACTGCAGAATTAGCCTGTGTGGAGTGACAGAGAGTCACAATTGCAACTAGGCCTGAAGAAGTGGCAGAGAATAGAAGAATCTCTTTTTGTGCCCACAGCCGCCTATGTAGAGTGTAAGGGCATTTCACAAGAAAATACTGCCTTTGCCAGAGAGAAAGCAGCTACTTCTTATGGGACTGCAGCTTGCTCCATTCTGTGGATGGAAGCAAACTATACACTGCCTTCCTCCTTGCTTTCTTCTGGGGTGACAACGGAAAACTGTGCTAATCAAAGCAGAAATAGCCTGTGTGCCGTGACCGAGACTCACATTCACAGGTAGACTTTGAAGTGGCTGAGAAGAGCAAGAGTCGGATTTTCTGCCTGCAGCCGCCTATGGAGAGTGTATGGGAGTTTCACAGGAAAAGACTGCCTTTGCCAGAAAGAATGAAGCTAGTTCTTAGTTTGATGCTGGCGTGCTCTATTCTGTGACGGAAGCAGAAGATACACTGCCTTCCTCCCAGCTTTCTTCTGGGGTGACAATGGAAAACTGTGCTAATCAAAGAAGAAATAGCCTGCGTGGCGTGATAGAGACTCACATTCGCAGCTGGACTTTAGAAGCAGCGGAGAAGAGCAAGAATCGGATTTTCTGCCTGCAGCCGCCTATGGAGAGTGTATGGGAGTTTCAGAGGGAAAGACCGCCTTTGCCAGACAGGAAGCAGCTACTTCCTAGTTTGATTGCGTGTTTGCTCTATTCTGTGGATGGTAGCAGAATATAAACTGCATTCCTCATAGCTTTCATCAGAAGTGACAACTTAAACCCGGGTTAATCCCAGCAGAAATAGCCTGTGTGAGAGTCAGAGATCCCATTTGCAGCTAAGCCTGAGAAGCGGCAGAAAAGAGAACAATCGGTTTTTCTCCCTGCACTAACTTATTTGGACTGTATGGCAGTTCACAGGAAAAGATTTCCTTTGCCAGAATGAAGTCATCTGGCTCTCCCTTTCATTGCAGGCTTCCTCTATTCAGTGGGTGGAAGTAGAATATACACTGCCCTCCTCCCAGCTTTCTTCTGGGGTGACAACTGAAAACTTGGTTAATCACTGCAGAAACAGACTTTGTGGAGTGGCAGTGACTCCCACTTGCAGCTAGGCCTGAGAAGCGGCAGAGAATAGAAGAATCAGTTTTGCTGCTTGCAGCCTACTGTGCAGAGTGTATGGACCTTTCCCAGGAAAAGACTACCTTAGCCAGAGAGAAAGCAGCTCCTTCTTATTTGACTGTAGGCTTGCTCTTTTGTGTGGATGGAAGCAGAATATACACTGCTTTCCTCCTAACTTTCTTCTGGGCGACAGTCCAAACCTGGGTTTTTCAGGGCAGAGATAGACTGTGGGCGGGGACAGAGACTCACATTCGCTCCTAGGCCTTACAGCGGCAGAGAAGAGAAGAAGGGGTTTTTCTGTCGGCAGCCACCTATGGAGAGTGTATTAGTGTTTCACAGGAAAAGACTGCCTTTGCCAGAAACAATGAGCTAGTTCTAAGTTGGATGCAGGCATGCTCTATTCTGTGCGTAGAAGCCGAATATACACCGGTCTCTTCCTAGCTTTCTTCTGGGGACAATAGAAAGCTTGGTTAATCACTGCAGAAATAGCCTGTGTGGTGGGACAGTGACTCACACTTGCATCTAGGCCTAAGAAGCAGCAGAGAAGAGAAGAATCGGTTTTGCTGTGTGCAACCGCCTGTGGAGATTGCATGGGCCTTTCACGGCATAAGACTGCCTTTGCCAGAGAGATAGCAGCTACTTCTTATTTGACTGCAGTTGCTCTAGTCTCTGGATGGAAGCAAACGATGCACTGCATTCCTTCTTGCTTTTTTCTGGGGTGACAATTGAAAACTGTGCTAATCAAAGCAGAAATAGCCTGTGTGGAGTCACCGAGACTCACATTCACAGCTGGAATTTAGAAGCGGCAGAGAAAAGCAAGAGTCGGATTTTCTGCCTGTAGCCGCCTATGGAGAGTGTTTGGGAGTTTCAGAGGGAAAGACCGCCTTTGCCAGCACGAAAGCAGCTAGTTCTTTTTTGGACTGCGTGTTTGCTGTATTCTGTGGATAGAAGCAGAATACACACTGCCTTCCTCCCAGTTTTCTTCTGGGGTGACAATTTAAACATGGGAAAATCACTGTAGAAATAGCCTGTGTGGAGTGACAGAGACTCCTTTTGGCGCTAGGCACTATAAGCGGCAGCAAAGAGAAGAATCGGTTTTCCTGCCTGCAGCTGCCTAGGGAGAGTTACCGAGTCTCACAGGAAACCCTTCCTTTGACAGAAAGAAAGCAGCTAGTTCTTATTTGATTGCAGACTTGCTCTATCCTGTGGATGGAAGCAGAATACACACGGCCCTCCTCCTAGCTTTCTTCTGGGGTGACAATTGAAACCCGGGTTAATCACTGCACACATAGCCTCGGTGGAGTGAAAGAGACTCCACTTGCAAGCTAGGCCTCCTGAAAAGTGGCAGAGAATAGAAGAGTCTGTTTTTCTGCTTGCAGCCGCCTATAGTGAGTATAAGGGCGTTTCAAAGGAAAAGACTGTCTGTGACAGAGAGATAGTAACTACTTCTCTTTGTCTGAAGGCTTGCTCATTCTGTGGATGGGAGCAAACTATTCACTGCCTTCCTCCTAGCTTCTTCTGGGGTGACAGTTCAAACCTGGGTTGATCACTGTAGAAATAGCGTGTGGAGTGATAGATACTCACATTCGCAGCTAGGTCGTAGATGAATCAGAAAAGAAAAGAATCGCGTTGTCTGCCTGTCGACGATTACGGAGAGTGTATGCCAATTGCACAGGAAAAGACTGCCTTTGTCTAAAAGAAAACAGGTAGTCTTCGTTTGATTGGATGCTTGCTCTATTGTGTGGATGGAGGCAGAATATACTCTGATTTCTTCCTAGCTTTCTTCTGGGGTGACTATTGAAAACTTGTTGAATCACTGCAGAAATAGACTAGGTGGAGTGACAGTGACTCACACTTCCAGCTAGGCCAGAGAACCGGCAGAGAAGAGAAGAATCGTGTTTGCTGCTTGCAGCCGCCTGTGGATACCGTATGGGCCTTTCACAGTAAAAGACTGCCCTTGCCGGAGAGAAAACAACTCCTTCTTATGTGACTGCAGGCTTGCTCTTTTCTTAGGATGGAGGCAGAATATACACAGTCTTCCTCCTGCTTTCTTCTGGGATGAGAGTTGAACCCTGTGCTAATTACAGCAAAAATAGCCTGTGTGGAGTGGCCGAGATTCACATATGCAGCCTTGCCTTAGAAGCGGAGGAGAAGAGCAAGAATCGGATTTTCTGCCTGTGGCCGCCTATGGAGAGTGTCTAGGAGTTTCCCAGGAAAAGACCACCTTTGCCAGAAAGAAAGCAGCTAGGTCCTAATTTGATTGCCTACTTGCTCTATTCTGTGGGTGGGAGCAGAATATACACTGCCTTCCTCCTGGCTTTCTTTCTGAGTTGACAGTTCAAACCTGGGTTAATCACCGCAGAAAGAGCCTGCGTAGAGTGACACATACTCACCTTCGCAGCTAGGTCTCAGATGAATCAGAAAAGAGAAGGATCGGTTTTTCTGACTGCAGCCGCTAACAAAGAGTGTATGGGAGTTTCAGAGGATAAGACTGCCTTTGCCAGAGAGAAAGCAGCTAGTTCTTAGTTTGATGCAGGCATGCTCTATTCTGTGCATAGAAGCAGAATATACATTGCCCTCTTCTTAGCTTTCTTCTGGGGACAATAGAAAACTTGGTTAATCCCTTCAGAAATAGCCTGTGGGGTGTGACAGTGACTCACACTTGCAGCTAAGCCAGAGATGGGCAGAGAGGAGAGGAATCGATTTTTCTGCCCGCAGTAACTATTTAGAGTATAGGGCAGTTTCCGAAGTAAAGATTTTCTTTGGCAGAATGAAAGCAGCTACTTCTCACTTTCATTGTAGGCTTCCTCTATTCTGAGGATGGAGGCAGAATATGCACTGCCCCCTTGCTAGCTATCTTCTGGGGTGACAGTTGAAAACTGGGTAAGTCACTGCAGAATTAGCCTGTGTGGAGTGACAGAGAGTCACAATTGCAACTAGGCCTGAAGAAGTGGCAGAGAATAGAAGAATCTCTTTTTGTGCCCACAGCCGCCTATGTAGAGTGTAAGGGCATTTCACAAGAAAATACTGCCTTTGCCAGAGAGAAAGCAGCTACTTCTTATGGGACTGCAGCTTGCTCCATTCTGTGGATGGAAGCAAACTATACACTGCCTTCCTCCTTGCTTTCTTCTGGGGTGACAACGGAAAACTGTGCTAATCAAAGCAGAAATAGCCTGTGTGCCGTGACTGAGACTCACATTCGCAGGTAGACTTTGAAGTGGCTGAGAAGAGCAAGAGTCGGATTTTCTGCCTGCAGCCGCCTATGGAGAGTGTATGGGAGTTTCACAGGAAAAGACTGCCTTTGCCAGAAAGAATGAAGCTAGTTCTTAGTTTGATGCTGGCGTGCTCTATTCTGTGGACGGAAGCAGAAGATACACTGCCTTCCTCCCAGCTTTCTTCTGGGTGACAATGGAAAACTGTGCTAATCAAAGAGAAATAGCCTGCGTGGCGTGATAGAGACTCACATTCGCAGCTGGACTTTAGAAGCAGCGGAGAAGAGCAAGAATCGGATTTTCTGCCTGCAGCCGCCTATGGAGAGTGTATGGGAGTTTCAGAGGGAAAGACCGCCTTTGCCAGACAGGAAGCAGCTACTTCCTAGTTTGATTGCGTGTTTGCTCTATTCTGTGGATGGTAGCAGAATATAAACTGCATTCCTCATAGCTTTCATCAGAAGTGACAACTTAAACCCGGGTTAATCCCAGCAGAAATAGCCTGTGTGGAGAGTCAGAGACTCCCATTTGCAGCTAAGCCTGAGAAGCGGCAGAAAAGAGAACAATCGGTTTTTTCCCCCCTGCACTAACTTATTTGGACTGTATGGCAGTTCACAGGAAAAGATTTCCTTTGCCAGAATGAAGTCATCTGGCTCTCCCTTTCATTGCAGGCTTCCTCTATTCAGTGGGTGGAAGTAGAATATACACTGCCCTCCTCCCAGCTTTCTTCTGGGGTGACAACTGAAAACTTGGTTAATCACTGCAGAAACAGACTTTGTGGAGTGGCAGTGACTCCCACTTGCAGCTAGGCCTGAGAAGCGGCAGAGAATAGAAGAATCAGTTTTGCTGCTTGCAGCCTACTGTGCAGAGTGTATGGACCTTTCCCAGGAAAAGACTACCTTAGCCAGAGAGAAAGCAGCTCCTTCTTATTTGACTGTAGGCTTGCTCTTTTGTGTGGATGGAAGCAGAATATACACTGCTTTCCTCCTAACTTTCTTCTGGGCGACAGTCCAAACCTGGGTTTTTCAGGGCAGAGATAGACTGTGGGCGGGGACAGAGACTCACATTCGCTCCTAGGCCTTACAAGCGGCAGAGAAGAGAAGAAGGGGTTTTTCTGTCGGCAGCCACCTATGGAGAGTGTATTAGTGTTTCACAGGAAAAGACTGCCTTTGCCAGAAACAATGAGCTAGTTCTAAGTTGGATGCAGGCATGCTCTATTCTGTGCGTAGAAGCCGAATATACACCGGTCTCTTCCTAGCTTTCTTCTGGGGACAATAGAAAGCTTGGTTAATCACTGCAGAAATAGCCTGTGTGGTGGGACAGTGACTCACACTTGCATCTAGGCCTAAGAAGCAGCAGAGAAGAGAAGAATCGGTTTTGCTGTGTGCAACCGCCTGTGGAGATTGCATGGGCCTTTCACGGCATAAGACTGCCTTTGCCAGAGAGATAGCAGCTACTTCTTATTTGACTGCAGTTGCTCTAGTCTCTGGATGGAAGCAAACGATGCACTGCATTCCTTCTTGCTTTTTTCCTGGGGTGACAATTGAAAACTGTGCTAATCAAAGCAGAAATAGCCTGTGTGGAGTCACCGAGACTCACATTCACAGCTGGAATTTAGAAGCGGCAGAGAAAAGCAAGAGTCGGATTTTCTGCCTGTAGCCGCCTATGGAGAGTGTTTGGGAGTTTCAGAGGGAAAGACCGCCTTTGCCAGCACGAAAGCAGCTAGTTCTTTTTTGGACTGCGTGTTTGCTGTATTCTGTGGATAGAAGCAGAATACACACTGCCTTCCTCCCAGTTTTCTTCTGGGGTGACAATTTAAACATGGGAAAATCACTGTAGAAATAGCCTGTGTGGAGTGACAGAGACTCCTTTTGGCGCTAGGCACTATAAGCGGCAGCAAAGAGAAGAATCGGTTTTCCTGCCTGCAGCTGCCTAGGGAGAGTTACCGAGTCTCACAGGAAACCCTTCCTTTGACAGAAAGAAAGCAGCTAGTTCTTATTTGATTGCAGACTTGCTCTATCCTGTGGATGGAAGCAGAATACACACGGCCCTCCTCCTAGCTTTCTTCTGGGGTGACAATTGAAACCCGGGTTAATCACTGCACACATAGCCTCGGTGGAGTGAAAGAGACTCCACTTGCAAGCTAGGCCTCCTGAAAAGTGGCAGAGAATAGAAGAGTCTGTTTTTCTGCTTGCAGCCGCCTATAGTGAGTATAAGGGCGTTTCCAAGGAAAAGACTGTCTTTGACAGAGGGATAGTAACTACTTCTCTTTGTCTGAAGGCTTGCTCTATTCTGTGGATGGGAGCAAACTATTCACTGCCTTCCTCCTAGCTTTCTTCTGGGGTGACAGTTCAAACCTGGGTTGATCACTGTAGAAATAGCGTGTGGAGTGATAGATACTCACATTCGCAGCTAGGTCGTAGATGAATCAGAAAAGAAAAGAATCGCGTTGTCTGCCTGTCGACGATTACGGAGAGTGTATGCCAATTGCACAGGAAAAGACTGCCTTTGTCTAAAAGAAAACAGGTAGTTCTTCGTTTGATTGGATGCTTGCTCTATTGTGTGGATGGAGGCAGAATATACTCTGATTTCTTCCTAGCTTTCTTCTGGGGTGACTATTGAAAACTTGTTGAATCACTGCAGAAATAGACTAGGTGGAGTGACAGTGACTCACACTTCCAGCTAGGCCAGAGAACCGGCAGAGAAGAGAAGAATCGTGTTTGCTGCTTGCAGCCGCCTGTGGATACCGTATGGGCCTTTCACAGTAAAAGACTGCCCTTGCCGGAGAGAAAACAACTCCTTCTTATGTGACTGCAGGCTTGCTCTTTTCTTAGGATGGAGGCAGAATATACACAGTCTTCCTCCTGCTTTCTTCTGGGATGAGAGTTGAACCCTGTGCTAATTACAGCAAAAATAGCCTGTGTGGAGTGGCCGAGATTCACATATGCAGCCTTGCCTTAGAAGCGGAGGAGAAGAGCAAGAATCGGATTTTCTGCCTGTGGCCGCCTATGGAGAGTGTCTAGGAGTTTCCCAGGAAAAGACCACCTTTGCCAGAAAGAAAGCAGCTAGGTCCTAATTTGATTGCCTACTTGCTCTATTCTGTGGGTGGGAGCAGAATATACACTGCCTTCCTCCTGGCTTTCTTTCTGAGTTGACAGTTCAAACCTGGGTTAATCACCGCAGAAAGAGCCTGCGTAGAGTGACACATACTCACCTTCGCAGCTAGGTCTCAGATGAATCAGAAAAGAGAAGGATCGGTTTTTCTGACTGCAGCCGCTAACAAGAGTGTATGGGAGTTTCAGAGGATAAGACTGCCTTTGCCAGAGAGAAAGCAGCTAGTTCTTAGTTTGATGCAGGCATGCTCTATTCTGTGCATAGAAGCAGAATATACATTGCCCTCTTCTTAGCTTTCTTCTGGGGACAATAGAAAACTTGGTTAATCCCTTCAGAAATAGCCTGTGGGGTGTGACAGTGACTCACACTTGCAGCTAAGCCAGAGATGGGCAGAGAGGAGAGGAATCGATTTTTCTGCCCGCAGTAACTATTTAGAGTATAGGGCAGTTTCCGAAGTAAAGATTTCTTTGGCAGAATGAAAGCAGCTACTTCTCACTTTCATTGTAGGCTTCCTCTATTCTGAGGATGGAAGCAGAATATGCACTGCCCCCTTGCTAGCTATCTTCTGGGGTGACAGTTGAAAACTGGGTAAGTCACTGCAGAATTAGCCTGTGTGGAGTGACAGAGAGTCACAATTGCAACTAGGCCTGAAGAAGTGGCAGAGAATAGAAGAATCTCTTTTTGTGCCCACAGCCGCCTATGTAGAGTGTAAGGGCATTTCACAAGAAAATACTGCCTTTGCCAGAGAGAAAGCAGCTACTTCTTATGGGACTGCAGCTTGCTCCATTCTGTGGATGGAAGCAAACTATACACTGCCTTCCTCCTTGCTTTCTTCTGGGGTGACAACGGAAAACTGTGCTAATCAAAGCAGAAATAGCCTGTGTGCCGTGACCGAGACTCACATTCGCAGGTAGACTTTGAAGTGGCTGAGAAGCAAGAGTCGGATTTTCTGCCTGCAGCCGCCTATGGAGAGTGTATGGGAGTTTCACAGGAAAAGACTGCCTTTGCCAGAAAGAATGAAGCTAGTTCTTAGTTTGATGCTGGCGTGCTCTATTCTGTGGACGGAAGCAGAAGATACACTGCCTTCCTCCCAGCTTTCTTCTGGGGTGACAATGGAAAACTGTGCTAATCAAAGAAGAATAGCCTGCGTGGCGTGATAGAGACTCACATTCGCAGCTGGACTTTAGAAGCAGCGGAGAAGAGCAAGAATCGGATTTTCTGCCTGCAGCCGCCTATGGAGAGTGTATGGGAGTTTCAGAGGGAAAGACCGCCTTTGCCAGACAGGAAGCAGCTACTTCCTAGTTTGATTGCGTGTTTGCTCTATTCTGTGGATGGTAGCAGAATATAAACTGCATTCCTCATAGCTTTCATCAGAAGTGACAACTTAAACCCGGGGTAATCCCAGCAGAAATAGCCTGTGTGGAGAGTCAGAGACTCCCATTTGCAGCTAAGCCTGAGAAGCGGCAGAAAAGAGAACAATCGGTTTTTCTCCCTGCACTAACTTATTTGGACTGTATGGCAGTTCACAGGAAAAGATTTCCTTTGCCAGAATGAAGTCATCTGGCTCTCCCTTTCATTGCAGGCTTCCTCTATTCAGTGGGTGGAAGTAGAATATACACTGCCCTCCTCCCAGCTTTCTTCTGGGGTGACAACTGAAAACTTGGTTAATCACTGCAGAAACAGACTTTGTGGAGTGGCAGTGACTCCCACTTGCAGCTAGGCCTGAGAAGCGGCAGAGAATAGAAGAATCAGTTTTGCTGCTTGCAGCCTACTGTGCAGAGTGTATGGACCTTTCCCAGGAAAAGACTACCTTAGCCAGAGAGAAAGCAGCTCCTTCTTATTTGACTGTAGGCTTGCTCTTTTGTGTGGATGGAAGCAGAATATACACTGCTTTCCTCCTAACTTTCTTCTGGGCGACAGTCCAAACCTGGGTTTTTCAGGGCAGAGATAGACTGTGGGCGGGGACAGAGACTCACATTCGCTCCTAGGCCTTACAGCGGCAGAGAAGAGAAGAAGGGGTTTTTCTGTCGGCAGCCACCTATGGAGAGTGTATTAGTGTTTCACAGGAAAAGACTGCCTTTGCCAGAAACAATGAGCTAGTTCTAAGTTGGATGCAGGCATGCTCTATTCTGTGCGTAGAAGCCGAATATACACCGGTCTCTTCCTAGCTTTCTTCTGGGGACAATAGAAAGCTTGGTTAATCACTGCAGAAATAGCCTGTGTGGTGGGACAGTGACTCACACTTGCATCTAGGCCTAAGAAGCAGCAGAGAAGAGAAGAATCGGTTTTGCTGTGTGCAACCGCCTGTGGAGATTGCATGGGCCTTTCACGGCATAAGACTGCCTTTGCCAGAGAGATAGCAGCTACTTCTTATTTGACTGCAGTTGCTCTAGTCTCTGGATGGAAGCAAACGATGCACTGCATTCCTTCTTGCTTTTTTCTGGGGTGACAATTGAAAACTGTGCTAATCAAAGCAGAAATAGCCTGTGTGGAGTCACCGAGACTCACATTCACAGCTGGAATTTAGAAGCGGCAGAGAAAAGCAAGAGTCGGATTTTCTGCCTGTAGCCGCCTATGGAGAGTGTTTGGGAGTTTCAGAGGGAAAGACCGCCTTTGCCAGCACGAAAGCAGCTAGTTCTTTTTTGGACTGCGTGTTTGCTGTATTCTGTGGATAGAAGCAGAATACACACTGCCTTCCTCCCAGTTTTCTTCTGGGGTGACAATTTAAACATGGGAAAATCACTGTAGAAATAGCCTGTGTGGAGTGACAGAGACTCCTTTTGGCGCTAGGCACTATAAGCGGCAGCAAAGAGAAGAATCGGTTTTCCTGCCTGCAGCTGCCTAGGGAGAGTTACCGAGTCTCACAGGAAACCCTTCCTTTGACAGAAAGAAAGCAGCTAGTTCTTATTTGATTGCAGACTTGCTCTATCCTGTGGATGGAAGCAGAATACACACGGCCCTCCTCCTAGCTTTCTTCTGGGTGACAATTGAAACCCGGGTTAATCACTGCACACATAGCCTCGGTGGAGTGAAAGAGACTCCACTTGCAAGCTAGGCCTCCTGAAAAGTGGCAGAGAATAGAAGAGTCTGTTTTTTCTGCTTGCAGCCGCCTATAGTGAGTATAAGGGCGTTTCAAAGGAAAAGACTGTCTGTGACAGAGAGATAGTAACTACTTCTCTTTGTCTGAAGGCTTGCTCTATTCTGTGGATGGGAGCAAACTATTCACTGCCTTCCTCCTAGCTTTCTTCTGGGGTGACAGTTCAAACCTGGGTTGATCACTGTAGAAATAGCGTGTGGAGTGATAGATACTCACATTCGCAGCTAGGTCGTAGATGAATCAGAAAGAAAAGAATCGCGTTGTCTGCCTGTCGACGATTACGGAGAGTGTATGCCAATTGCACAGGAAAAGACTGCCTTTGTCTAAAAGAAAACAGGTAGTTCTTCGTTTGATTGGATGCTTGCTCTATTGTGTGGATGGAGGCAGAATATACTCTGATTTCTTCCTAGCTTTCTTCTGGGGTGACTATTGAAAACTTGTTGAATCACTGCAGAAATAGACTAGGTGGAGTGACAGTGACTCACACTTCCAGCTAGGCCAGAGAACCGGCAGAGAAGAGAAGAATCGTGTTTGCTGCTTGCAGCCGCCTGTGGATACCGTATGGGCCTTTCACAGTAAAAGACTGCCCTTGCCGGAGAGAAAACAACTCCTTCTTATGTGACTGCAGGCTTGCTCTTTTCTTAGGATGGAGGCAGAATATACACAGTCTTCCTCCTGCTTTCTTCTGGGATGAGAGTTGAACCCTGTGCTAATTACAGCAAAATAGCCTGTGTGGAGTGGCCGAGATTCACATATGCAGCCTTGCCTTAGAAGCGGAGGAGAAGAGCAAGAATCGGATTTTCTGCCTGTGGCCGCCTATGGAGAGTGTCTAGGAGTTTCCCAGGAAAAGACCACCTTTGCCAGAAAGAAAGCAGCTAGGTCCTAATTTGATTGCCTACTTGCTCTATTCTGTGGGTGGGAGCAGAATATACACTGCCTTCCTCCTGGCTTTCTTTCTGAGTTGACAGTTCAAACCTGGGTTAATCACCGCGAAAGAGCCTGCGTAGAGTGACACATACTCACCTTCGCAGCTAGGTCTCAGATGAATCAGAAAAGAGAAGGATCGGTTTTTTCTGACTGCAGCCGCTAACAAGAGTGTATGGGAGTTTCAGAGGATAAGACTGCCTTTGCCAGAGAGAAAGCAGCTAGTTCTTAGTTTGATGCAGGCATGCTCTATTCTGTGCATAGAAGCAGAATATACATTGCCCTCTTCTTAGCTTTCTTCTGGGGACAATAGAAAACTTGGTTAATCCCTTCAGAAATAGCCTGTGGGGTGTGACAGTGACTCACACTTGCAGCTAAGCCAGAGATGGGCAGAGAGGAGAGGAATCGATTTTTCTGCCCGCAGTAACTATTTAGAGTATAGGGCAGTTTCCGAAGTAAAGATTTTCTTTGGCAGAATGAAAGCAGCTACTTCTCACTTTCATTGTAGGCTTCCTCTATTCTGAGGATGGAGGCAGAATATGCACTGCCCCCTTGCTAGCTATCTTCTGGGGTGACAGTTGAAAACTGGGTAAGTCACTGCAGAATTAGCCTGTGTGGAGTGACAGAGAGTCACAATTGCAACTAGGCCTGAAGAAGTGGCAGAGAATAGAAGAATCTCTTTTTGTGCCCACAGCCGCCTATGTAGAGTGTAAGGGCATTTCACAAGAAATACTGCCTTTGCCAGAGAGAAAGCAGCTACTTCTTATGGGACTGCAGCTTGCTCCATTCTGTGGATGGAAGCAAACTATACACTGCCTTCCTCCTTGCTTTCTTCTGGGGTGACAACGGAAAACTGTGCTAATCAAAGCAGAAATAGCCTGTGTGCCGTGACGAGACTCACATTCGCAGGTAGACTTTGAAGTGGCTGAGAAGAGCAAGAGTCGGATTTTCTGCCTGCAGCCGCCTATGGAGAGTGTATGGGAGTTTCACAGGAAAAGACTGCCTTTGCCAGAAAGAATGAAGCTAGTTCTTAGTTTGATGCTGGCGTGCTCTATTCTGTGGACGGAAGCAGAAGATACACTGCCTTCCTCCCAGCTTTCTTCTGGGGTGACAATGGAAAACTGTGCTAATCAAAGAAGAAATAGCCTGCGTGGCGTGATAGAGACTCACATTCGCAGCTGGACTTTAGAAGCAGCGGAGAAGAGCAAGAATCGGATTTTCTGCCTGCAGCCGCCTATGGAGAGTGTATGGGAGTTTCAGAGGGAAAGACCGCCTTTGCCAGACAGGAAGCAGCTACTTCCTAGTTTGATTGCGTGTTTGCTCTATTCTGTGGATGGTAGCAGAATATAAACTGCATTCCTCATAGCTTTCATCAGAAGTGACAACTTAAACCCGGGTTAATCCCAGCAGAAATAGCCTGTGTGGAGAGTCAGAGACTCCCATTTGCAGCTAAGCCTGAGAAGCGGCAGAAAAGAGAACAATCGGTTTTTCTCCCTGCACTAACTTATTTGGACTGTATGGCAGTTCACAGGAAAAGATTTCCTTTGCCAGAATGAAGTCATCTGGCTCTCCCTTTCATTGCAGGCTTCCTCTATTCAGTGGGTGGAAGTAGAATATACACTGCCCTCCTCCCAGCTTTCTTCTGGGTGACAACTGAAAACTTGGTTAATCACTGCAGAAACAGACTTTGTGGAGTGGCAGTGACTCCCACTTGCAGCTAGGCCTGAGAAGCGGCAGAGAATAGAAGAATCAGTTTTGCTGCTTGCAGCCTACTGTGCAGAGTGTATGGACCTTTCCCAGGAAAAGACTACCTTAGCCAGAGAGAAAGCAGCTCCTTCTTATTTGACTGTAGGCTTGCTCTTTTGTGTGGATGGAAGCAGAATATACACTGCTTTCCTCCTAACTTTCTTCTGGGCGACAGTCCAAACCTGGGTTTTTCAGGGCAGAGATAGACTGTGGGCGGGGACAGAGACTCACATTCGCTCCTAGGCCTTACAAGCGGCAGAGAAGAGAAGAAGGGGTTTTTCTGTCGGCAGCCACCTATGGAGAGTGTATTAGTGTTTCACAGGAAAAGACTGCCTTTGCCAGAAACAATGAGCTAGTTCTAAGTTGGATGCAGGCATGCTCTATTCTGTGCGTAGAAGCCGAATATACACCGGTCTCTTCCTAGCTTTCTTCTGGGGACAATAGAAAGCTTGGTTAATCACTGCAGAAATAGCCTGTGTGGTGGGACAGTGACTCACACTTGCATCTAGGCCTAAGAAGCAGCAGAGAAGAGAAGAATCGGTTTTGCTGTGTGCAACCGCCTGTGGAGATTGCATGGGCCTTTCACGGCATAAGACTGCCTTTGCCAGAGAGATAGCAGCTACTTCTTATTTGACTGCAGTTGCTCTAGTCTCTGGATGGAAGCAAACGATGCACTGCATTCCTTCTTGCTTTTTTCTGGGGTGACAATTGAAAACTGTGCTAATCAAAGCAAATAGCCTGTGTGGAGTCACCGAGACTCACATTCACAGCTGGAATTTAGAAGCGGCAGAGAAAAGCAAGAGTCGGATTTTCTGCCTGTAGCCGCCTATGGAGAGTGTTTGGGAGTTTCAGAGGGAAAGACCGCCTTTGCCAGCACGAAAGCAGCTAGTTCTTTTTTGGACTGCGTGTTTGCTGTATTCTGTGGATAGAAGCAGATACACACTGCCTTCCTCCCAGTTTTCTTCTGGGTGACAATTTAAACATGGGAAAATCACTGTAGAAATAGCCTGTGTGGAGTGACAGAGACTCCTTTTGGCGCTAGGCACTATAAGCGGCAGCAAAGAGAAGAATCGGTTTTCCTGCCTGCAGCTGCCTAGGGAGAGTTACCGAGTCTCACAGGAAACCCTTCCTTTGACAGAAAGAAAGCAGCTAGTTCTTATTTGATTGCAGACTTGCTCTATCCTGTGGATGGAAGCAGAATACACACGGCCCTCCTCCTAGCTTTCTTCTGGGGTGACAATTGAAACCCGGGTTAATCACTGCACACATAGCCTCGGTGGAGTGAAAGAGACTCCACTTGCAAGCTAGGCCTCCTGAAAAGTGGCAGAGAATAGAAGAGTCTGTTTTTCTGCTTGCAGCCGCCTATAGTGAGTATAAGGGCGTTTCAAAGGAAAAGACTGTCTGTGACAGAGAGATAGTAACTACTTCTCTTTGTCTGAAGGCTTGCTCTATTCTGTGGATGGGAGCAAACTATTCACTGCCTTCCTCCTAGCTTTCTTCTGGGGTGACAGTTCAAACCTGGGTTGATCACTGTAGAAATAGCGTGTGGAGTGATAGATACTCACATTCGCAGCTAGGTCGTAGATGAATCAGAAAAGAAAAGAATCGCGTTGTCTGCCTGTCGACGATTACGGAGAGTGTATGCCAATTGCACAGGAAAAGACTGCCTTTGTCTAAAAGAAAACAGGTAGTTCTTCGTTTGATTGGATGCTTGCTCTATTGTGTGGATGGAGGCAGAATATACTCTGATTTCTTCCTAGCTTTCTTCTGGGGTGACTATTGAAAACTTGTTGAATCACTGCAGAAATAGACTAGGTGGAGTGACAGTGACTCACACTTCCAGCTAGGCCAGAGAACCGGCAGAGAAGAGAAGAATCGTGTTTGCTGCTTGCAGCCGCCTGTGGATACCGTATGGGCCTTTCACAGTAAAAGACTGCCCTTGCCGGAGAGAAAACAACTCCTTCTTATGTGACTGCAGGCTTGCTCTTTTCTTAGGATGGAGGCAGAATATACACAGTCTTCCTCCTGCTTTCTTCTGGGATGAGAGTTGAACCCTGTGCTAATTACAGCAAAAATAGCCTGTGTGGAGTGGCCGAGATTCACATATGCAGCCTTGCCTTAGAAGCGGAGGAGAAGAGCAAGAATCGGATTTTCTGCCTGTGGCCGCCTATGGAGAGTGTCTAGGAGTTTCCCAGGAAAAGACCACCTTTGCCAGAAAGAAAGCAGCTAGGTCCTAATTTGATTGCCTACTTGCTCTATTCTGTGGGTGGGAGCAGAATATACACTGCCTTCCTCCTGGCTTTCTTTCTGAGTTGACAGTTCAAACCTGGGTTAATCACCGCAGAAAGAGCCTGCGTAGAGTGACACATACTCACCTTCGCAGCTAGGTCTCAGATGAATCAGAAAAGAGAAGGATCGGTTTTTCTGACTGCAGCCGCTAACAAAGAGTGTATGGGAGTTTCAGAGGATAAGACTGCCTTTGCCAGAGAGAAAGCAGCTAGTTCTTAGTTTGATGCAGGCATGCTCTATTCTGTGCATAGAAGCAGAATATACATTGCCCTCTTCTTAGCTTTCTTCTGGGACAATAGAAAACTTGGTTAATCCCTTCAGAAATAGCCTGTGGGGTGTGACAGTGACTCACACTTGCAGCTAAGCCAGAGATGGGCAGAGAGGAGAGGAATCGATTTTTCTGCCCGCAGTAACTATTTAGAGTATAGGGCAGTTTCCGAAGTAAAGATTTTCTTTGGCAGAATGAAAGCAGCTACTTCTCACTTTCATTGTAGGCTTCCTCTATTCTGAGGATGGAGGCAGAATATGCACTGCCCCCTTGCTAGCTATCTTCTGGGGTGACAGTTGAAAACTGGGTAAGTCACTGCAGAATTAGCCTGTGTGGAGTGACAGAGAGTCACAATTGCAACTAGGCCTGAAGAAGTGGCAGAGAATAGAAGAATCTCTTTTTGTGCCCACAGCCGCCTATGTAGAGTGTAAGGGCATTTCACAAGAAAATACTGCCTTTGCCAGAGAGAAAGCAGCTACTTCTTATGGGACTGCAGCTTGCTCCATTCTGTGGATGGAAGCAAACTATACACTGCCTTCCTCCTTGCTTTCTTCTGGGGTGACAACGGAAAACTGTGCTAATCAAAGCAGAAATAGCCTGTGTGCCGTGACTGAGACTCACATTCGCAGGTAGACTTTGAAGTGGCTGAGAAGAGCAAGAGTCGGATTTTCTGCCTGCAGCCGCCTATGGAGAGTGTATGGGAGTTTCACAGGAAAAGACTGCCTTTGCCAGAAAGAATGAAGCTAGTTCTTAGTTTGATGCTGGCGTGCTCTATTCTGTGGACGGAAGCAGAAGATACACTGCCTTCCTCCCAGCTTTCTTCTGGGGTGACAATGGAAAACTGTGCTAATCAAAGAAGAAATAGCCTGCGTGGCGTGATAGAGACTCACATTCGCAGCTGGACTTTAGAAGCAGCGGAGAAGAGCAAGAATCGGATTTTCTGCCTGCAGCCGCCTATGGAGAGTGTATGGGAGTTTCAGAGGGAAAGACCGCCTTTGCCAGACAGGAAGCAGCTACTTCCTAGTTTGATTGCGTGTTTGCTCTATTCTGTGGATGGTAGCAGAATATAAACTGCATTCCTCATAGCTTTCATCAGAAGTGACAACTTAAACCCGGGTTAATCCCAGCAGAAATAGCCTGTGTGGAGAGTCAGAGACTCCCATTTGCAGCTAAGCCTGAGAAGCGGCAGAAAAGAGAACAATCGGTTTTTCTCCCTGCACTAACTTATTTGGACTGTATGGCAGTTCACAGGAAAGATTTCCTTTGCCAGAATGAAGTCATCTGGCTCTCCCTTTCATTGCAGGCTTCCTCTATTCAGTGGGTGGAAGTAGAATATACACTGCCCTCCTCCCAGCTTTCTTCTGGGGTGACAACTGAAAACTTGGTTAATCACTGCAGAAACAGACTTTGTGGAGTGGCAGTGACTCCCACTTGCAGCTAGGCCTGAGAAGCGGCAGAGAATAGAAGAATCATTTTGCTGCTTGCAGCCTACTGTGCAGAGTGTATGGACCTTTCCCAGGAAAAGACTACCTTAGCCAGAGAGAAAGCAGCTCCTTCTTATTTGACTGTAGGCTTGCTCTTTTGTGTGGATGGAAGCAGAATATACACTGCTTTCCTCCTAACTTTCTTCTGGGCGACAGTCCAAACCTGGGTTTTTCAGGGCAGAGATAGACTGTGGCGGGGACAGAGACTCACATTCGCTCCTAGGCCTTACAAGCGGCAGAGAAGAGAAGAAGGGGTTTTTTCTGTCGGCAGCCACCTATGGAGAGTGTATTAGTGTTTCACAGGAAAAGACTGCCTTTGCCAGAAACAATGAGCTAGTTCTAAGTTGGATGCAGGCATGCTCTATTCTGTGCGTAGAAGCCGAATATACACCGGTCTCTTCCTAGCTTTCTTCTGGGGACAATAGAAAGCTTGGTTAATCACTGCAGAAATAGCCTGTGTGGTGGGACAGTGACTCACACTTGCATCTAGGCCTAAGAAGCAGCAGAGAAGAGAAGAATCGGTTTTGCTGTGTGCAACCGCCTGTGGAGATTGCATGGGCCTTTCACGGCATAAGACTGCCTTTGCCAGAGAGATAGCAGCTACTTCTTATTTGACTGCAGTTGCTCTAGTCTCTGGATGGAAGCAAACGATGCACTGCATTCCTTCTTGCTTTTTTTCTGGGGTGACAATTGAAAACTGTGCTAATCAAAGCAGAAATAGCCTGTGTGGAGTCACCGAGACTCACATTCACAGCTGGAATTTAGAAGCGGCAGAGAAAAGCAAGAGTCGGATTTTCTGCCTGTAGCCGCCTATGGAGAGTGTTTGGGAGTTTCAGAGGGAAAGACCGCCTTTGCCAGCACGAAAGCAGCTAGTTCTTTTTTGGACTGCGTGTTTGCTGTATTCTGTGGATAGAAGCAGATACACACTGCCTTCCTCCCAGTTTTCTTCTGGGGTGACAATTTAAACATGGGAAAATCACTGTAGAATAGCCTGTGTGGAGTGACAGAGACTCCTTTTGGCGCTAGGCACTATAAGCGGCAGCAAAGAGAAGAATCGGTTTTCCTGCCTGCAGCTGCCTAGGGAGAGTTACCGAGTCTCACAGGAAACCCTTCCTTTGACAGAAAGAAAGCAGCTAGTTCTTATTTGATTGCAGACTTGCTCTATCCTGTGGATGGAAGCAGAATACACACGCCCTCCTCCTAGCTTTCTTCTGGGGTGACAATTGAAACCCGGGTTAATCACTGCACACATAGCCTCGGTGGAGTGAAAGAGACTCCACTTGCAAGCTAGGCCTCCTGAAAAGTGGCAGAGAATAGAAGAGTCTGTTTTTCTGCTTGCAGCCGCCTATAGTGAGTATAAGGGCGTTTCCAAGGAAAAGACTGTCTGTGACAGAGAGATAGTAACTACTTCTCTTTGTCTGAAGGCTTGCTCTATTCTGTGGATGGAGCAAACTATTCACTGCCTTCCTCCTAGCTTTCTTCTGGGGTGACAGTTCAAACCTGGGTTGATCACTGTAGAAATAGCGTGTGGAGTGATAGATACTCACATTCGCAGCTAGGTCGTAGATGAATCAGAAAAAAAAAGAATCGCGTTGTCTGCCTGTCGACGATTACGGAGAGTGTATGCCAATTGCACAGGAAAAGACTGCCTTTGTCTAAAAGAAAACAGGTAGTTCTTCGTTTGATTGGATGCTTGCTCTATTGTGTGGATGGAGGCAGAATATACTCTGATTTCTTCCTAGCTTTCTTCTGGGTGACTATTGAAAACTTGTTGAATCACTGCAGAAATAGACTAGGTGGAGTGACAGTGACTCACACTTCCAGCTAGGCCAGAGAACCGGCAGAGAAGAGAAGAATCGTGTTTGCTGCTTGCAGCCGCCTGTGGATACCGTATGGGCCTTTCACAGTAAAAGACTGCCCTTGCCGGAGAGAAAACAACTCCTTCTTATGTGACTGCAGGCTTGCTCTTTTCTTAGGATGGAGGCAGAATATACACAGTCTTCCTCCTGCTTTCTTCTGGATGAGAGTTGAACCCTGTGCTAATTACAGCAAAAATAGCCTGTGTGGAGTGGCCGAGATTCACATATGCAGCCTTGCCTTAGAAGCGGAGGAGAAGAGCAAGAATCGGATTTTCTGCCTGTGGCCGCCTATGGAGAGTGTCTAGGAGTTTCCCAGGAAAAGACCACCTTTGCCAGAAAGAAGCAGCTAGGTCCTAATTTGATTGCCTACTTGCTCTATTCTGTGGGTGGGAGCAGAATATACACTGCCTTCCTCCTGGCTTTCTTTCTGAGTTGACAGTTCAAACCTGGGTTAATCACCGCAGAAAGAGCCTGCGTAGAGTGACACATACTCACCTTCGCAGCTAGGTCTCAGATGAATCAGAAAGAGAAGGATCGGTTTTTCTGACTGCAGCCGCTAACAAAGAGTGTATGGGAGTTTCAGAGGATAAGACTGCCTTTGCCAGAGAGAAAGCAGCTAGTTCTTAGTTTGATGCAGGCATGCTCTATTCTGTGCATAGAAGCAGAATATACATTGCCCTCTTCTTAGCTTTCTTCTGGGACAATAGAAAACTTGGTTAATCCCTTCAGAAATAGCCTGTGGGGTGTGACAGTGACTCACACTTGCAGCTAAGACAGAGATGGGGAGAGAGGAGAGGAATCGATTTTTCTGCCCGCAGTAACTATTTAGAGTATAGGGCAGTTTCCGAAGTAAAGATTTTCTTTGGCAGAATGAAAGCAGCTACTTCTCACTTTCATTGTAGGCTTCCTCTATTCTGAGGATGGAGGCAGAATATGCACTGCCCCCTTGCTAGCTATCTTCTGGGGTGACAGTTGAAACTGGGGAAGTCACTGCAGAATTAGCCTGTGTGGAGTGACAGAGAGTCACAATTGCAACTAGGCCTGAAGAAGTGGCAGAGATAGAAGAATCTCTTTTTGTGCCCACAGCCGCCTATGTAGAGTGTAAGGGCATTTCACAAGAAAATACTGCCTTTGCCAAGAGAAAGCAGCTACTTCTTATGGGACTGCAGCTTGCTCCATTCTGTGGATGGAAGCAAACTATACACTGCCTTCCTCCTTGCTTTCTTCTGGGGTGACAACGGAAAACTGTGCTAATCAAAGCAGAAATAGCCTGTGTGCCGTGACTGAGACTCACATTCGCAGGTAGACTTTGAAGTGGCTGAGAAGAGCAAGAGTCGGATTTTCTGCCTGCAGCCGCCTATGGAGAGTGTATGGGAGTTTCACAGGAAAAGACTGCCTTTGCCAGAAAGAATGAAGCTAGTTCTTAGTTTGATGCTGGCGTGCTCTATTCTGTGGACGGAAGCAGAAGATACACTGCCTTCCTCCCAGCTTTCTTCTGGGGTGACAATGGAAAACTGTGCTAATCAAGAAGAAATAGCCTGCGTGGCGTGATAGAGACTCACATTCGCAGCTGGACTTTAGAAGCAGCGGAGAAGAGCAAGAATCGGATTTTCTGCCTGCAGCCGCCTATGGAGAGTGTATGGGAGTTTCAGAGGGAAAGACCGCCTTTGCCAGACAGGAAGCAGCTACTTCCTAGTTTGATTGCGTGTTTGCTCTATTCTGTGGATGGTAGCAGAATATAAACTGCATTCCTCATAGCTTTCATCAGAAGTGACAACTTAAACCCGGGTTAATCCCAGCAGAAATAGCCTGTGTGGAGAGTCAGAGACTCCCATTTGCAGCTAAGCCTGAGAAGCGGCAGAAAAGAGAACAATCGGTTTTTCTCCCTGCACTAACTTATTTGGACTGTATGGCAGTTCACAGGAAAAGATTTCCTTTGCCAGAATGAAGTCATCTGGCTCTCCCTTTCATTGCAGGCTTCCTCTATTCAGTGGGTGGAAGTAGAATATACACTGCCCTCCTCCCAGCTTTCTTCTGGGTGACAACTGAAAACTTGGTTAATCACTGCAGAAACAGACTTTGTGGAGTGGCAGTGACTCCCACTTGCAGCTAGGCCTGAGAAGCGGCAGAGAATAGAAGAATCAGTTTTGCTGCTTGCAGCCTACTGTGCAGAGTGTATGGACCTTTCCCAGGAAAAGACTACCTTAGCCAGAGAGAAAGCAGCTCCTTCTTATTTGACTGTAGGCTTGCTCTTTTGTGTGGATGGAAGCAGAATATACACTGCTTTCCTCCTAACTTTCTTCTGGGCGACAGTCCAAACCTGGGTTTTTCAGGGCAGAGATAGACTGTGGGCGGGGACAGAGACTCACATTCGCTCCTAGGCCTTACAAGCGGCAGAGAAGAGAAGAAGGGGTTTTTCTGTCGGCAGCCACCTATGGAGAGTGTATTAGTGTTTCACAGGAAAAGACTGCCTTTGCCAGAAACAATGAGCTAGTTCTAAGTTGGATGCAGGCATGCTCTATTCTGTGCGTAGAAGCCGAATATACACCGGTCTCTTCCTAGCTTTCTTCTGGGACAATAGAAAGCTTGGTTAATCACTGCAGAAATAGCCTGTGTGGTGGGACAGTGACTCACACTTGCATCTAGGCCTAAGAAGCAGCAGAGAAGAGAAGAATCGGTTTTGCTGTGTGCAACCGCCTGTGGAGATTGCATGGGCCTTTCACGGCATAAGACTGCCTTTGCCAGAGAGATAGCAGCTACTTCTTATTTGACTGCAGTTGCTCTAGTCTCTGGATGGAAGCAAACATGCACTGCATTCCTTCTTGCTTTTTTTCTGGGGTGACAATTGAAAACTGTGCTAATCAAAGCAGAAATAGCCTGTGTGGAGTCACCGAGACTCACATTCACAGCTGGAATTTAGAAGCGGCAGAGAAAAGCAAGAGTCGGATTTTCTGCCTGTAGCCGCCTATGGAGAGTGTTTGGGAGTTTCAGAGGGAAAGACCGCCTTTGCCAGCACGAAAGCAGCTAGTTCTTTTTTGGACTGCGTGTTTGCTGTATTCTGTGGATAGAAGCAGAATACACACTGCCTTCCTCCCAGTTTTCTTCTGGGGTGACAATTTAAACATGGGAAAATCACTGTAGAAATAGCCTGTGTGGAGTGACAGAGACTCCTTTTGGCGCTAGGCACTATAAGCGGCAGCAAAGAGAAGAATCGGTTTTTCCTGCCTGCAGCTGCCTAGGGAGTTACCGAGTCTCACAGGAAACCCTTCCTTTGACAGAAAGAAAGCAGCTAGTTCTTATTTGATTGCAGACTTGCTCTATCCTGTGATGGAAGCAGAATACACACGGCCCTCCTCCTAGCTTTCTTCTGGGTGACAATTGAAACCCGGGTTAATCACTGCACACATAGCCTCGGTGGAGTGAAAGAGACTCCACTTGCAAGCTAGGCCTCCTGAAAAGTGGCAGAGAATAGAAGAGTCTGTTTTTCTGCTTGCAGCCGCCTATAGTGAGTATAAGGGCGTTTCAAGGAAAGACTGTCTGTGACAGAGGATAGTAACTACTTCTCTTTGTCTGAAGGCTTGCTCTATTCTGTGGATGGGAGCAAACTATTCACTGCCTTCCTCCTAGCTTTCTTCTGGGGTGACAGTTCAAACCTGGGTTGATCACTGTAGAAATAGCGTGTGGAGTGATAGATACTCACATTCGCAGCTAGGTCGTAGATGAATCAGAAAAGAAAAGAATCGCGTTGTCTGCCTGTCGACGATTACGGAGAGTGTATGCCAATTGCACAGGAAAAGACTGCCTTTGTCTAAAAGAAAACAGGTAGTTCTTCGTTTGATTGGATGCTTGCTCTATTGTGTGGATGGAGGCAGAATATACTCTGATTTCTTCCTAGCTTTCTTCTGGGGTGACTATTGAAAACTTGTTGAATCACTGCAGAAATAGACTAGGTGGAGTGACAGTGACTCACACTTCCAGCTAGGCCAGAGAACCGGCAGAGAAGAGAAGAATCGTGTTTGCTGCTTGCAGCCGCCTGTGGATACCGTATGGGCCTTTCACAGTAAAAGACTGCCCTTGCCGGAGAGAAAACAACTCCTTCTTATGTGACTGCAGGCTTGCTCTTTTCTTAGGATGGAGGCAGAATATACACAGTCTTCCTCCTGCTTTCTTCTGGGATGAGAGTTGAACCCTGTGCTAATTACAGCAAAAATAGCCTGTGTGGAGTGGCCGAGATTCACATATGCAGCCTTGCCTTAGAAGCGGAGGAGAAGAGCAAGAATCGGATTTTCTGCCTGTGGCCGCCTATGGAGAGTGTCTAGGAGTTTCCCAGGAAAAGACCACCTTTGCCAGAAAGAAAGCAGCTAGGTCCTAATTTGATTGCCTACTTGCTCTATTCTGTGGGTGGGAGCAGAATATACACTGCCTTCCTCCTGGCTTTCTTTCTGAGTTGACAGTTCAAACCTGGGTTAATCACCGCAGAAAGAGCCTGCGTAGAGTGACACATACTCACCTTCGCAGCTAGGTCTCAGATGAATCAGAAAAGAGAAGGATCGGTTTTTCTGACTGCAGCCGCTAACAAAGAGTGTATGGGAGTTTCAGAGGATAAGACTGCCTTTGCCAGAGAGAAAGCAGCTAGTTCTTAGTTTGATGCAGGCATGCTCTATTCTGTGCATAGAAGCAGAATATACATTGCCCTCTTCTTAGCTTTCTTCTGGGGACAATAGAAAACTTGGTTAATCCCTTCAGAAATAGCCTGTGGGGTGTGACAGTGACTCACACTTGCAGCTAAGCCAGAGATGGGCAGAGAGGAGAGGAATCGATTTTTCTGCCCGCAGTAACTATTTAGAGTATAGGGCAGTTTCCGAAGTAAAGATTTTCTTTGGCAGAATGAAAGCAGCTACTTCTCACTTTCATTGTAGGCTTCCTCTATTCTGAGGATGGAGGCAGAATATGCACTGCCCCCTTGCTAGCTATCTTCTGGGTGACAGTTGAAAACTGGGTAAGTCACTGCAGAATTAGCCTGTGTGGAGTGACAGAGAGTCACAATTGCAACTAGGCCTGAAGAAGTGGCAGAGAATAGAAGAATCTCTTTTTGTGCCCACAGCCGCCTATGTAGAGTGTAAGGGCATTTCACAAGAAAATACTGCCTTTGCCAGAGAGAAAGCAGCTACTTCTTATGGGACTGCAGCTTGCTCCATTCTGTGGATGGAAGCAAACTATACACTGCCTTCCTCCTTGCTTTCTTCTGGGGTGACAACGGAAAACTGTGCTAATCAAAGCAGAAATAGCCTGTGTGCCGTGACCGAGACTCACATTCGCAGGTAGACTTTGAAGTGGCTGAGAAGAGCAAGAGTCGGATTTTCTGCCTGCAGCCGCCTATGGAGAGTGTATGGGAGTTTCACAGGAAAAGACTGCCTTTGCCAGAAAGAATGAAGCTAGTTCTTAGTTTGATGCTGGCGTGCTCTATTCTGTGGACGGAAGCAGAAGATACACTGCCTTCCTCCCAGCTTTCTTCTGGGGTGACAATGGAAAACTGTGCTAATCAAAGAAGAAATAGCCTGCGTGGCGTGATAGAGACTCACATTCGCAGCTGGACTTTAGAAGCAGCGGAGAAGAGCAGAATCGGATTTTCTGCCTGCAGCCGCCTATGGAGAGTGTATGGGAGTTTCAGAGGGAAAGACCGCCTTTGCCAGACAGGAAGCAGCTACTTCCTAGTTTGATTGCGTGTTTGCTCTATTCTGTGGATGGTAGCAGAATATAAACTGCATTCCTCATAGCTTTCATCAGAAGTGACAACTTAAACCCGGGTTAATCCCAGCAGAAATAGCCTGTGTGGAGAGTCAGAGACTCCCATTTGCAGCTAAGCCTGAGAAGCGGCAGAAAAGAGAACAATCGGTTTTTCTCCCTGCACTAACTTATTTGGACTGTATGGCAGTTCACAGGAAAAGATTTCCTTTGCCAGAATGAAGTCATCTGGCTCTCCCTTTCATTGCAGGCTTCCTCTATTCAGTGGGTGGAAGTAGAATATACACTGCCCTCCTCCCAGCTTTCTTCTGGGGTGACAACTGAAAACTTGGTTAATCACTGCAGAAACAGACTTTGTGGAGTGGCAGTGACTCCCACTTGCAGCTAGGCCTGAGAAGCGGCAGAGAATAGAAGAATCAGTTTTGCTGCTTGCAGCCTACTGTGCAGAGTGTATGGACCTTTCCCAGGAAAAGACTACCTTAGCCAGAGAGAAAGCAGCTCCTTCTTATTTGACTGTAGGCTTGCTCTTTTGTGTGGATGGAAGCAGAATATACACTGCTTTCCTCCTAACTTTCTTCTGGCGACAGTCCAAACCTGGGTTTTTCAGGGCAGAGATAGACTGTGGGCGGGGACAGAGACTCACATTCGCTCCTAGGCCTTACAGCGGCAGAGAAGAGAAGAAGGGGTTTTTTCTGTCGGCAGCCACCTATGGAGAGTGTATTAGTGTTTCACAGGAAAAGACTGCCTTTGCCAGAAACAATGAGCTAGTTCTAAGTTGGATGCAGGCATGCTCTATTCTGTGCGTAGAAGCCGAATATACACCGGTCTCTTCCTAGCTTTCTTCTGGGGACAATAGAAAGCTTGGTTAATCACTGCAGAAATAGCCTGTGTGGTGGGACAGTGACTCACACTTGCATCTAGGCCTAAGAAGCAGCAGAGAAGAGAAGAATCGGTTTTGCTGTGTGCAACCGCCTGTGGAGATTGCATGGGCCTTTCACGGCATAAGACTGCCTTTGCCAGAGAGATAGCAGCTACTTCTTATTTGACTGCAGTTGCTCTAGTCTCTGGATGGAAGCAAACGATGCACTGCATTCCTTCTTGCTTTTTTTCTGGGGTGACAATTGAAAACTGTGCTAATCAAAGCAGAAATAGCCTGTGTGGAGTCACCGAGACTCACATTCACAGCTGGAATTTAGAAGCGGCAGAGAAAAGCAAGAGTCGGATTTTCTGCCTGTAGCCGCCTATGGAGAGTGTTTGGGAGTTTCAGAGGGAAAGACCGCCTTTGCCAGCACGAAAGCAGCTAGTTCTTTTTTGGACTGCGTGTTTGCTGTATTCTGTGGATAGAAGCAGAATACACACTGCCTTCCTCCCAGTTTTCTTCTGGGTGACAATTTAAACATGGGAAAATCACTGTAGAAATAGCCTGTGTGGAGTGACAGAGACTCCTTTTGGCGCTAGGCACTATAAGCGGCAGCAAAGAGAAGAATCGGTTTTCCTGCCTGCAGCTGCCTAGGGAGAGTTACCGAGTCTCACAGGAAACCCTTCCTTTGACAGAAAGAAAGCAGCTAGTTCTTATTTGATTGCAGACTTGCTCTATCCTGTGGATGGAAGCAGAATACACACGGCCCTCCTCCTAGCTTTCTTCTGGGGTGACAATTGAAACCCGGGTTAATCACTGCACACATAGCCTCGGTGGAGTGAAAGAGACTCCACTTGCAAGCTAGGCCTCCTGAAAAGTGGCAGAGAATAGAAGAGTCTGTTTTTCTGCTTGCAGCCGCCTATAGTGAGTATAAGGGCGTTTCAAAGGAAAAGACTGTCTGTGACAGAGATAGTAACTACTTCTCTTTGTCTGAAGGCTTGCTCTATTCTGTGGATGGGAGCAAACTATTCACTGCCTTCCTCCTAGCTTTCTTCTGGGGTGACAGTTCAAACCTGGGTTGATCACTGTAGAAATAGCGTGTGGAGTGATAGATACTCACATTCGCAGCTAGGTCGTAGATGAATCAGAAAAGAAAAGAATCGCGTTGTCTGCCTGTCGACGATTACGGAGAGTGTATGCCATTGCACAGGAAAAGACTGCCTTTGTCTAAAAGAAAACAGGTAGTTCTTCGTTTGATTGGATGCTTGCTCTATTGTGTGGATGGAGGCAGAATATACTCTGATTTCTTCCTAGCTTTCTTCTGGGGTGACTATTGAAAACTTGTTGAATCACTGCAGAAATAGACTAGGTGGAGTGACAGTGACTCACACTTCCAGCTAGGCCAGAGAACCGGCAGAGAAGAGAAGAATCGTGTTTGCTGCTTGCAGCCGCCTGTGGATACCGTATGGGCCTTTCACAGTAAAAGACTGCCCTTGCCGGAGAGAAAACACTCCTTCTTATGTGACTGCAGGCTTGCTCTTTTCTTAGGATGGAGGCAGAATATACACAGTCTTCCTCCTGCTTTCTTCTGGGATGAGAGTTGAACCCTGTGCTAATTACAGCAAAAATAGCCTGTGTGGAGTGGCCGAGATTCACATATGCAGCCTTGCCTTAGAAGCGGAGGAGAAGAGCAAGAATCGGATTTTCTGCCTGTGGCCGCCTATGGAGAGTGTCTAGGAGTTTCCCAGGAAAAGACCACCTTTGCCAGAAAGAAAGCAGCTAGGTCCTAATTTGATTGCCTACTTGCTCTATTCTGTGGGTGGGAGCAGAATATACACTGCCTTCCTCCTGGCTTTCTTTCTGAGTTGACAGTTCAAACCTGGGTTAATCACCGCAGAAAGAGCCTGCGTAGAGTGACACATACTCACCTTCGCAGCTAGGTCTCAGATGAATCAGAAAAGAGAAGGATCGGTTTTTCTGACTGCAGCCGCTAACAAAGAGTGTATGGGAGTTTCAGAGGATAAGACTGCCTTTGCCAGAGAGAAGCAGCTAGTTCTTAGTTTGATGCAGGCATGCTCTATTCTGTGCATAGAAGAAGAATATACATTGCCCTCTTATTAGCTTTCTTCATGGGAAAATAGAAAACTCGGTGAATCCCGTCAGAAATAGCCTGTGGGGTGTGACAGTGACTCACACTTGCAGCTAAGCCAGAGATGGCAGAGAGGAGAGGAATCGATTTTTCTGCCCGCAGTAACTATTTAGAGTATAGGGCAGTTTCCGAAGTAAAGATTTTCTTTGGCAGAATGAAAGCAGCTACTTCTCACTTTCATTGTAGGCTTCCTCTATTCTGAGGATGGAGGCAGAATATGCACTGCCCCCTTGCTAGCTATCTTCTGGGGTGACAGTTGAAAACTGGGTAAGTCACTGCAGAATTAGCCTGTGTGGAGTGACAGAGAGTCACAATTGCAACTAGGCCTGAAGAAGTGGCAGAGAATAGAAGAATCTCTTTTTGTGCCCACAGCCGCCTATGTAGAGTGTAAGGGCATTTCACAAGAAAATACTGCCTTTGCCAGAGAGAAAGCAGCTACTTCTTATGGGACTGCAGCTTGCTCCATTCTGTGGATGGAAGCAAACTATACACTGCCTTCCTCCTTGCTTTCTTCTGGGGTGACAACGGAAAACTGTGCTAATCAAAGCAGGAATAGCCTGTGTGCCGTGACCGAGACTCACATTCGCAGGTAGACTTTGAAGTGGCTGAGAAGAGCAAGAGTCGGATTTTCTGCCTGCAGCCGCCTATGGAGAGTGTATGGGAGTTTCACAGGAAAAGACTGCCTTTGCCAGAAAGAATGAAGCTAGTTCTTAGTTTGATGCTGGCGTGCTCTATTCTGTGGACGGAAGCAGAAGATACACTGCCTTCCTCCCAGCTTTCTTCTGGGGTGACAATGGAAAACTGTGCTAATCAACGAAGAAATAGCCTGCGTGGCGTGATAGAGACTCACATTCGCAGCTGGACTTTAGAAGCAGCGGAGAAGAGCAAGAATCGGATTTTCTGCCTGCAGCCGCCTATGGAGAGTGTATGGGAGTTTCAGAGGGAAAGACCGCCTTTGCCAGACAGGAAGCAGCTACTTCCTAGTTTGATTGCGTGTTTGCTCTATTCTGTGGATGGTAGCAGAATATAAACTGCATTCCTCATAGCTTTCATCAGAAGTGACAACTTAAACCCGGTTAATCCCAGCAGAAATAGCCTGTTGGAGAGTCAGAGACTCCCATTTGCAGCTAAGCCTGAGAAGCGGCAGAAAAGAGAACAATCGGTTTTTCTCCCTGCACTAACTTATTTGGACTGTATGGCAGTTCACAGGAAAAGATTTCCTTTGCCAGAATGAAGTCATCTGGCTCTCCCTTTCATTGCAGGCTTCCTCTATTCAGTGGGTGGAAGTAGAATATACACTGCCCTCCTCCCAGCTTTCTTCTGGGTGACAACTGAAAACTTGGTTAATCACTGCAGAAACAGACTTTGTGGAGTGGCAGTGACTCCCACTTGCAGCTAGGCCTGAGAAGCGGCAGAGAATAGAAGAATCAGTTTTGCTGCTTGCAGCCTACTGTGCAGAGTGTATGGACCTTTCCCAGGAAAAGACTACCTTAGCCAGAGAGAAAGCAGCTCCTTCTTATTTGACTGTAGGCTTGCTCTTTTGTGTGGATGGAAGCAGAATATACACTGCTTTCCTCCTAACTTTCTTCTGGGCGACAGTCCAAACCTGGGTTTTTCAGGGCAGAGATAGACTGTGGGCGGGACAGAGACTCACATTCGCTCCTAGGCCTTACAAGCGGCAGAGAAGAGAAGAAGGGGTTTTTCTGTCGGCAGCCACCTATGGAGAGTGTATTAGTGTTTCACAGGAAAAGACTGCCTTTGCCAGAAACAATGAGCTAGTTCTAAGTTGGATGCAGGCATGCTCTATTCTGTGCGTAGAAGCCGAATATACACCGGTCTCTTCCTAGCTTTCTTCTGGGGACAATAGAAAGCTTGGTTAATCACTGCAGAAATAGCCTGTGTGGTGGGACAGTGACTCACACTTGCATCTAGGCCTAAGAAGCAGCAGAGAGAGAAGAATCGGTTTTGCTGTGTGCAACCGCCTGTGGAGATTGCATGGGCCTTTCACGGCATAAGACTGCCTTTGCCAGAGAGATAGCAGCTACTTCTTATTTGACTGCAGTTGCTCTAGTCTCTGGATGGAAGCAAACGATGCACTGCATTCCTTCTTGCTTTTTTTCTGGGGTGACAATTGAAAACTGTGCTAATCAAAGCAGAAATAGCCTGTGTGGAGTCACCGAGACTCACATTCACAGCTGGAATTTAGAAGCGGCAGAGAAAGCAAGAGTCGGAATTTCAGCCTGTAGCCGCCAATGG
Source organism: Daubentonia madagascariensis (assembly GCA_023783475.1). Classification (NCBI taxonomy): domain Eukaryota; kingdom Metazoa; phylum Chordata; class Mammalia; order Primates; family Daubentoniidae; genus Daubentonia; species Daubentonia madagascariensis. Next base: position 33,428 of record JAKFHU010002409.1, read on the forward strand.
AGAGTGTTTGGGAGTTTCAGAGGGAAAGACCGCCTTTGCCAGCACGAAAGCAGCTAGTTCTTTTATTGGACTGCGGGTTTGATGTATTCATGTGATAGAAGCAGAATACACACTGCCTTCCTCCCAGTTTTCTTCTGGGGTGACAATTTAAACATGGGAAAATCACTGTAGAAATAGCCTGTGTGGAGTGACAGAGACTCCTTTTGGCGCTAGGCACTATAAGCGGCAGCAAAGAGAAGAATCGGTTTTCCTGCCTGCAGCTGCCTAGGGAGAGTTACCGAGTCTCACAGGAAACCCTTCCTTTGACAGAAGAAAGCAGCTAGTTCTTATTTGATTGCAGACTTGCTCTATCCTGTGGATGGAAGCAGAATACACACGGCCCTCCTCCTAGCTTTCTTCTGGGGTGACAATTGAAACCCGGGTTAATCACTGCACACATAGCCTCGGTGGAGTGAAAGAGACTCCACTTGCAAGCTAGGCCTCCTGAAAAGTGGCAGAGAATAGAAGAGTCTGTTTTTCTGCTTGCAGCCGCCTATAGTGAGTATAAGGGCGTTTCAAAGGAAAAGACTGTCTGTTGACAGAGAGATAGTAACTACTTCTCTTTGTCTGAAGGCTTGCTCTATTCTGTGGATGGGAGCAAACTATTCACTGCCTTCCTCCTAGCTTTCTTCTGGGGTGACAGTTCAAACCTGGGTTGATCACTGTAGAAATAGCGTGTGGAGTGATAGATACTCACATTCGCAGCTAGGTCGTAGATGAATCAGAAAAGAAAAGAATCGCGTTGTCTGCCTGTCGACGATTACGGAGAGTGTATGCCAATTGCACAGGAAAAGACTGCCTTTGTCTAAAAGTAAACAGGTAGTTCTTCGTTTGATTGGATGCTTGCTCTATTGTGTGGATGGAGGCAGAATATACTCTGATTTCTTCCTAGCTTTCTTCTGGGGTGACTATTGAAAACTTGTTGAATCACTGCAGAAATAGACTAGGTGGAGTGACAGTGACTCACACTTCCAGCTAGGCCAGAGAACCGGCAGAGAAGAGAAGAATCGTTTTGCTGCTTGCAGCCGCCTGTGGATACCGTATGGGCCTTTCACAGTAAAAGACTGCCCTTGCCGGAGAGAAAACAACTCCTTCTTATGTGACTGCAGGCTTGCTCTTTTCTTAGGATGGAGGCAGAATATACACAGTCTTCCTCCTGCTTTCTTCTGGGATGAGAGTTGAACCCTGTGCTAATTACAGCAAAAATAGCCTGTGTGGAGTGGCCGAGATTCACATATGCAGCCTTGCCTTAGAAGCGGAGGAGAAGAGCAAGAATCGGATTTTCTGCCTGTGGCCGCCTATGGAGAGTGTCTAGGAGTTTCCCAGAAAAGACCACCTTTGCCAGAAGAAAGCAGCTAGTCCTAATTTGATTGCCTA
>JAKFHU010002412.1:0-13556 GCA_023783475.1 Daubentonia madagascariensis
CGAACCCCTTTACAGCCAGGGGGGGAAGCTTCAGAAATGAGAAAAATGTGGTTTTACAGCAGAACAAACCCCTTTTCCCCCATGTATGGACCAAAATTTAAAAACAAATGACCAAAAGGGGGGAAACCCCAGAGAATTGGGGACAGGGGAGGAAACCCTTTTTTATGTGCTACAGGGCCCCCCAAAAACCGGGTCCCCCGGGGGCTCACTCCAAAAACCAAAGTTTCGCACACCAAAAGTGTTTTTTTTTGGAAAACCTTTAAAATCATGCTTCTCCTTTTTTATTCCCCTTTTGAGTCCTTTAGGGTTTTCAATTTACTGTGAATGCGGAAGAGCAAGGGTCAGGACCCCTTGATCTTTTTCCCAATTCCCCAAATTTGCCCTTGGGCCCCCCGTTTGGGTCCAGGCAGTTCGGGCACCCCCCCCTGGTTAATTTTTTTTATCTGTAGAATGAGGGGCCATATTTTGCGGGAAAACGCTTTTGTAAAGAGCCAAAAACTCAGTTAAAGGTACGTCCCCGCCCTTTCCCATGGTTTTTCCTCGAAATTTCGTTACCGGGGAAAATTTTGGTCTGAAAATTTAATGGGAAAACCCAAAAAAAAACCCAATTTTAAGTTTTAAATTTATGTCAAAATTTTTAGCGAAAAATGAAATCTCGTCCCCTTTCCCCGCCCTGGGGAAATTTTAAACTTCTTTTTCCAGAAAATCTTTTAAAATGTCTATACTCCCCCCCCGTGAGTCAAAGTAGGGACCCCCCTCATTAGCAGAGCGCTGTCAAAGTTTTTTTCCCCCCTTTTTCCCTTTTTTTTCCCCGGGGAAACCCTTTTAATTTTAAATTAAAAAAGGGCCCCAAAGGGGCCAAAAAAAGGGGATGCAGCAATTTTTGGGGATGTCAAAAAGAAACCATAAAGTACCTCCTTTTTGTGAAAGGTGAAATTCTTGACTTATAAAAAAAAAAAAAGTTTTGCCCAGGTTGGTTTAAAAATTCTTTTTCAGTAAGAATGAATTCCTATTCCCCGAAATTGAAGAAGGAAAAAGGAAATTTTGTAAGGAATTTAGGGGTTTGGTATTACTGTGGTTTTTAAGGGCACCCACTTGGGGTTGGGAAAGTACCCCCGTTTGGGTTAATGGGGGCCAAAGTAAAATTTCCTTTAAAAAAGCCTCATCAAAGGGAAAGGGACTAAAAGAAAACCCCAATTTGTGGTAGTGGGGGAAACCCCTTAGCCCCCCTGAAAATCTTTAAAAACTTTAACCCATTTTTTTTTTTTTTTGTTGGGTGGTTTTTTGTTGCCCCTTTTTTGTGAAGACCCGGGGTTTTTTGTTTGGTGGGCAAATTAAATCCACCCCCTTGTTTTTGCTTGAAGGCAAATGGAAATTTTTGGTGAAGGGCCCCCCCAGAAAAAGAGGAAAGGGGGGGTGGAAAAACCACGGGATTTAAGCCACCCAAAACCATTTCCCTTTACTCCCCTTTTAAAAGGGTAAATTCTTTTTGGTCAACCCGTTCCCAAAATCCCCCTCTCTGCAAATCGGGAAAATTAAAGGGGCGGGGGAAAGGGGAGAAAAAAAGGAGCCCCTTAAACCTCCAGGGTTTTTTTTTTAAAAAAAACCCCCCCCAAAAACCAAAAAACCCTTTTCCGGGGGAGTTCCAGGTTCTCAGTTTACTGGGTTTCCCCCCCAATCAGGGATTTTTTGGCAAATTTACAAAAAGGGTGTTTAAAAATGTTCAACCCTTTCCTTTGGGAACTGCATGAGACCCAAATTTAGAAAAAGTGGGTATTGGAAAGAACATGGCCCAAAAAAAACCCGGCTTGTAAAGACCTTAGAAAAAAGGAACCCAAACAGTTAGTATTTTTAGATTTTGGGGGGGAAAAAAAGGGGTTCCCTTTTTTTAAATTTTTTCCCTTTTTTTTTAAAAAAGGGGGGAAAAAAAATTTTTTTTTTTTTCCCCCCCCCCCCCCGGGGGGAAAAAAAAGGGAAGGGGGAAAAAAATTTCCTCCTTTGGGGGGGAAAGGGGTTTTTTTTTTCCCCCTTTAAAGGGAAATTTTTTTTTTAAAAAAAATTTTTTAAAAAAATTTTAAAAATTTTTTTTTAAAAACCCCCAAAAAACCCCTTTTTTCCCCTTTTTTTTTTGGGGGCCCCCAAACCCCCGGGGGTTTTCCCGGCCCCCTTTTTTTGGGTGGGAAATTTTCCCCCCCTTAAAAAAATTTTTTTTTTTAAAAATTTTTTGGGGGATTAAAAAAACCCAAAAAAAGGGGGGCCCCAAAATTTAAAAAATTTTTTTTAAAAAACCCCCAAAACCCCCCCCCTTTTTAAAAAAAATTTTTTTTTTTTTTCCCCAAAAAACCCCGGGGGAAACTTTTAATTACCAAACCCCCTTTTTTGGAAAAATTTTTTTTTTCCCCCCCCCAGAAAGGTTTTTTAAAAAAGGGGGGGGTTTTTCCCCCCCGGGGCCCCAAAAGAAAAAAACCCCCGGGGGTTTTGGAAAACCCAAAAAAAATTTTTAAAAATTTTTTCCCCCCAAAAAATTTTTTTAAAATTTTTTGAAAAAAATCCCCCCCCCAAAGAAAAACCCCCCCCCTTTTTTTTTTTTTAAAAAAAAGGCCAAAAAAAATTTTTTGGGGGGGCCCCCTTTTTCCCCCGGGGGGGGCCCCGGCCCCAAAAAAAAAATTTTTTTTGGGTTTTTGGGGTTTTTTTTCCTTGGGGTTTAAAAAAATTCCCCCCTTAAAATTTTTTTTTTTTGGGGGAAATTTTTTTAAAAAAACCCCAAAAAAAAAAGGGGGGGGTCCCTTTTTTAAAAAAAAATTTTTTTTAAAAAATTAAAAATTTTTTTTTCCCCTTTTTTTCCCCCCCCGGGGAAAAAAAAAAAAAAAAATTTTTGGGGCCCCCTTTTTAAAAAAAAATTTTTCCCCCTTTTTTTTTTAAAAAAAAAAAAATTTTTTTTGGGGGGGGGGGAAAAAAGGGGGGGGACCCGGGGAAAAAACCAAGGGGGGGTTAGGCCAAAAAATTTTTTGGGGTAAAAAAAAAGGGGGAAAAATTTTTTTTAAAAAAACCTTTTTTTAAAAAAAAACCCCCCCCCCCCTTTAAAAAAATTTTTAAAAAAAAAACCCCTTTTAAAAATTTTTTTTAAAAAATTTTTTTTTTGAAACCCGGGAAAATTTTTTTTCCCCTTTTGGGTTTTCCCCTAAAAAAAGGTTTTTTTTTTTTTCCCCGGTTTTTTTTCCCCCCCTTTTAAATTTTTTTTAAAGGGTTTTCAATTGGGTTTTTTTCCCCCAAAAAAAAAAAATTTTTTTAAAAAAAAAAACCCCCCCCCAAAAATTTTCCCCCGGGGGGGGGGGGAAAATTTTGGGGGGAAAAAAAAAAAAGGAGTTTTTTCACCCCAAAAAAAAAAAAACCCCCGGGGGGGGGGCCCCCGGGGAAAAAAGGGGGGGGGGGGCGGGGGGGGGGTTTGGGGGGAAAAAGGGAATTCGAAAAATTTTTTTTCCCCTTTTTCCCCCCCCCCCCCCCTTTTTTTTTTTGTGTTTTGGGGGGGGGTTTTTTAAAAAAGGAAAAATTTTTTTAAAAATTTTTTTTAAAAAAGGTGCCTTTTTTCGTTTTTAAAAACCAAATTTAAAAAACCCCCAATTTTTTTTTGGGAAAGTTTTTTTAAAAAAAAAATTTTTTGGGGGCCCCCCCCTTTTTTTTTAAAAAACCCAAAAAGGGTTTTTTTTCCCCCCAAAAACCCCCCCCAAAATTTTTTTTAACCCCTTTTCCCCCAAAAAAAAAAAAACCCCCCCCCAAAAAAAATTTTTTTCCCCAAAAAAAAGGGGCCAAAAAAGGGGGTTTTTGGGGGGAAAAAAAAAACCCCCCTTTTTTCCCCGCCCCCGGGGGGGGCGGGGGGGGCCCCCCGGGGGGGGTTTTTTTTCCCCCCCAAATTTTTAAAAATTTGGGGTAGTTTGTTTTAAAATTTTTTTTTTTCCAAATTTTAAAAAAACCCCCGGGCCCCAACCCATGGTCTAAAAGAGACTAAGGCACAAGTAAATTCCGGCTGAAAACTAAAGCCCATATAAAAAAAGGTTTCACACACAAAATTTCGGAAATGCAGCAAAAACTCAACCTGGAAGGGTGGGGCCTTTTAAACCCGCAGGAAAACGCAGCGGGAGCGGCGGCAGGCGGCGGGATGGCGGGTTGGCTGCACAGCAATAGGGATCAGGGCCATTTCGGGATTTGCCGCTTCGATATTTTTGGGTGGGGTGCCCCGGAAACATGGAATATGGGCCCCCCAAGGCGGGGGGGGCTAGCAGGGAAGCCCAAAAAGGGACAACGGGCAATCATTTTTAATACCAAAAAAAAATGTCCATCAAGCACTTGATATGTTAAAAAAAAAGTTTGCTAAAAGGCCTCCCAATAATGCTCTCTCAGTATGACCAGGACCAGGATTGTCCCAAAAGGAAGAGATAAGGTGGCAGGAACTCCGTGCTTTTCTTTCAAAAGGAACCACAAGGAGGCTCCCGTGATTTCTGGAAGGGAAGCTAGATTTTGGGTTTTGCACCAACTTTTTTTTCCACTTTGCAAAAAATCCATTTTTTAAACTTATTCTTTATGCCTATTAGCAAGAAAGGGCCCCTTTTGACGCCGAGGGGAAAAAAGGGCTAGGTAAACGAGGCAGAGGCTGCCGTTCCTTCTCGCTCACCTTGCTCGTTTCCCAACCCCCTGCCTTTTTGCGACCCCCTTTAAGAAACAGGTGCGTTTGAGGGTTTCATTCTAGACCCGAGATCGGTGTATATCTCCTCACCCTGTATTTTAATTTAACTTACCCGATTAAGGAAAAACATAACAAAAAAAAAAAAATAGAAAATTCCTAATTTCTTCTGTCCCCATAGTAGGAGGCGGTGGGGGGACTATTTTGGGTTGGACCCGCCAAATTTAAAGAATTTTTTTGAGTAAAACCAAAGGACTGATTCAAGCGAGATTTAAAAAAAACCAGCATTTTTTAAATGTCAAGATGAAAAGGAGATCAAAAAGGGTCTTACCTGATTTTGGGGGTTTGTGATGTCCATGGTGGGTTGAAAGGATAACAAAAAATGGAAATGGTACCGATCCTTTTTTATTTATGGCTTTCCTCCAAATGTAGGTAAATTTATTCTACGAAGTGCCTTGATCAAACGTAAGAATAAAGACTGTAAGCAAACAATTTGGCCACCCCTTTAATAAAATATTTGAAAAACCGTAACCAAATTTTAACGTGCCCTTCCAACGTATTTTTTATTGGGTTTATGCCCGAATTTCACTATACCCTGGTGCCTTCTTTAAAATACAAATTCAATTTTTTCGGAGAAGAAAAAGAATCAAGGGGTGGGGCCCCCGAGAGGGGTTTAGTTTTGCTACAAAGGGTTTTACAATTGGTTATTTGGCTACTGGCCTCAGCCCAGGATGCATTTTTACAGGCCCCAAACATTTTTAAAAGTCTTTTCCCCCTTTTTAAAAATTAACTATTTTTAACCTTTCCAACAGGGGTCCCCTTTCCAATAAGTAGAAGCAAAAATCCTATATCCAGGCTTGTTTTATGGGGCTCAGGCATAGGATAATTTAAAATTGCTCAAAAGTGAAAAGGATTTTTATTTACTTTTTGAAGCAAGGGTTCTTGTGTTGTCCCGGCTGGAGTACAGGGGCATGATCACAAAATACGCGCCCCCAACCCAAAAACTAAGCAATCCCCTCCCCCTCAGCCCCCGATAGCTAGGACTACCGATTGGGCCCCCCCGCCCACTTTTTTTTAAAAAATTTTTTGTAGAGACAGGGTCTCACATTTTGCCCAGGCTGGTTGGGCCTGGCCTCACCGTACTCCCTTTTCCCCTGCGGCTGGGCTAAGGTAGGCCACACCCCCCCCAGTCCCAAGGCTTTTACAGGAAAAACAGTCCTAAGGATATTTAAACGCAAAGGGACTGCATAATTTTAGCGAAAAAAAAAATCTTCTTGGATTTTTTCAAAAGAAGGCTTGGAAATGCTTGTAGCCTATGAGGCCAATGTGCCCCTGTGTCCCAAAGATAGGCTCCTTGCCTTAGGGGGAAAAAGTGTACGTCTCTACCAGAAAAAACCAGTGCCTACTTTTAAACCCCAGCTCTTCAATTTTCTACCCTACGTGAAGCGGGGAAAGGTCTCGGGAGGTCATTAAATTTACCCCGGACTAAACTTTCCCATTTTGGGAGTCAGGGTTTCTTTTATCGGTTTGTGCTAACTCCACATGATTTATTTCTTGGGGTTTGGATGAAACCTGCCTCCTTAGGGTCATGGGCACTAACAACTTGGCAAATGGTTGGAGGTAAAAGTGAATTAAAGGGTCCCTGGCCTGAACATTTGGACCAAAAGAAAAATGATGCGGAAAAATAAATCCGGGGAATTGCAAGCTGTAAAACCTGCACCGCTGCCTTGTCCCCAGCTTTCTGTTTCCCAGACATACAAGGGGGAATGGTGCTTTTTGCTCCTGGGGGAACTGTTCACCCTCCCCAAAAAATCTCAGAAAATAATAACGCACCCTCTGGTTTTTCAAAGGTTGGGGTGAAGGGGGCCCAAAGTAAGGAAAACCAGGTTTTAGCTGAGAGAGGGGGGAAACATTTTTCCCCCCCCCCACCCCCCTAAAATCGGCCTACTCAGTGTAAGGAGAAAAAGTAACAAAGGTACACCATTTGAAAAATTCTAACAGAAAATAGAGGAACAGGTCAACAAGACCCCCTTAATTTCCAGCTTTTTTTTTTGTCGGTCTTGCGACCATAGGAGAGAAAGCCATGTGCGGATGAAAGGCCGAGAAAGGCTTGGACTCACTTAAAAAAGGGGGTGATAGCTGAAGGATCTTTCCATCGGTTTTACCGCCTTCGGGGTTAATGGCAACTGATTGCGTAGAGACCAAACGGCACAATTCTTTTCCCTTTTTTTTTGCTGTTTTCCTTTTCCTTCAGATACCCTAAATACCCGGCCAGCAAAACCCCCAAAAGGGGTAGGAACCCCCCTTTTCCCTGGGCTCGGTTGCCAGCCGGGAAACCCGCCCTCGGGGCCTCTTTGCGCCTGCTTTAATAACCCAAAAATGTGACAAAAACAAAAACCGGGAACCTCTCCTGGTTTTATTTGGGGCCCAAGTTTCTTTGCCCCATCTTTGCCTTTAAATTCTGGTTTTTTTTTTAACTTTATTTCGCCTAATTTGCAAACCAAAAGAACCCTGAAGCCCAAGGTTCCTTAGCAAAAACCAGAGGGTGAGCTCCTAAGACGTTTTTAAATTTCAAAAAAGGAAAACCCAGATTAAAAAAAAGTTGATCGGAAGGGCCCTTTATTATTTCCCTATTTGTTAAAAAAAACCCAATTAAAAACTGATAAACAAGAATTAAAAAGGGGAGAAAAAGACCTGGGTACATTTTCCCCCGAAGTTGGTTATTAACCCTAATCAGGATTATAAAACCCCCCCCACCCCCAAAAAAATTGTCGCCCCCATAACAAGATTTTTATCCAAAAGGAAAAAGCAAGACCAGGAACGGTACACCCCAAAATCGGGAAGGGGGGGCAAGGGGCGTCAAGGCTTGTTATCCCCAGTTTCCGGCACCCCAAAATGATGGTTTTTTTTGTACGGTGCTGCCTTTGGGGGCCGCAAGAACGCTCGGGAAAAACAAACGACCCGGGTCTCCCCCCAGTATTGCGTGGGACACGCTACGCCCCTGTAGGGCGGGGCTTTGGGGGCCCCGCCCGAGAAGGGGTCCCCAACCCCGGGTTTCCCCCTTTTGGGCCCTTGGCCGTTTGGGTAGCCGAGTAGCCCTGTAGGGGCCCCCGGGTACACGTAGGGGTCCCTCGCCGCCCCCTGCCGCGCCGGGGCCCGCCCCTTGGCCGCCTTCTGGTAGGCGGAATGTCCTTTTCCCCCCCCGCTTGGCCCAGCGTGACTCGACCCACCCCCCCCCCACCTGCCCTTTGGGGGTTTTATGGCGTCCACCGCTCCTCGGGCTGGTGGTGCACAAGGCGTATCCCGGGGATTTTTTTCCCGCGCTCCACGCCCGGGTTAACCCCCGGTTTTCTTGGGTTCCTGTTTTTGACAGAGGTTTGGCCCCCTAAAGTCTTACGGCTCCATCAGGTCCCCCACGGGGCCGGGCCGGCCCATCCACGGCGACTGGTGCCCCACCTGGTCGGCCGGGGGCTGAGCTTCGCGGCCATGGCCCCGGGGTGGCTTGTATCACGGGCAAGCGCTTCTCATTTTTCGGCCGCGGGGCCCCGAACAACATTGGCACCCTTCGGTAACCTTTGGCGACCCTCCAGATTCCCGGCTCTTATTTTTTTGGGGATCCCGATGAACAGGGGGAGTTTTCCACCTGGGAAAGAAACGCCCAAGGGGGCCCCGGGGGGGTTCTAGTTGTGGACTGCGCCCCGCTTCCCGTCTTTGGGGCTCAAAAGGGGGAGCCGGTTTTTTGCCGCTCCTTTTTCCCCCCTTTTCCCCACCCCCTCGAACACGGGCCCCCGCTCGCCTCGTACAGCCCCGGCGGGACTTGCCCCGAAGATCGCGCCCCGCTGGGGGGCGCCCCCCCCCAGCCGGGGGGCCGGGCCCCCGTACTTGCGCTGCCCCGTTCCCTGCACCATGCGGACCCCGTGCGTCCATCACGCCAGCACCCCCCTCTTGGGGCGCGCCCGCCCCGCCCTCGGGCCCCTTGGCCCCCGAGGACGCCCCCGGGGGCCCCGGGGGGGCGGCAGCTGCGGCCGGTGTGTCAGGCTGGGCCGGAATCCTCTGGTTTCATAACGTCAAAGGAATCCCGGTGGTGGGAACCTGGGGAGGCCCCAAAAGGGGAGCGGGGTTTTTGGGGAACCCGCACCGCCGGCAGCTTGGAATTGACCCCCTTTGTTTTTTTACGTCTTGCAGGGTGCACGCTTAAAAAAGGGCCCGTCGGGGGTTTAAAATGAAAATTTGGTGGAGGCGTTTTGGAAATGCCAGCCCTAAAAAATTTAAAAAGAGTCAAGCGTCTTGCACAAAAAGAAGGGATCGGGAAAAAAAAAATCCCCATAATAAAAAGATTTCCCCTTCTTTAGTCCCCCCAAACGTTTTGATGTTTAGGAAACCCTGCTGCCATATTTGGGTGAAAACCTTGTGTTTCTTGCGGCAAGGGCAAGATTTTGTTTTAATCCCTGACTGCAAACTCGATGATTCCCTTAGTTATTCCCCGTTTTAAAAACCTCATGATTTTTTGGGGTTTGAAACACACCCTTTTTCTTTTCTTCATTTTTTAAGCAGTCATTTTTGGAAGGGAATACGAAATTTTGGTTATAAGGAAGATTACTTATTAAAGAAATTTGAGGGAGGCGTTATTTTAGAAAATACCCAGCTGTGTACTGAAGTTTTACAAGGAAGAAAGGAAGTCCACAATTTTCCCACGGATTGGTCAGGAACTATGAAAATCTGATTTTTTTGGGGCCGTTCAGGGAAATTTTGGTATGAGCTCCGTGGGGGTTTGGGGAATTCAGTCTACAAAGAGCTAGATTAACTCAAACGGGGGATTGGGAAGAAAATCTACCTTGGTAAACCACACTGTTTTTTAGGAAGTGTCACCTGCTTCCCTTATTTAATCTTTTTAACCTCATTATGGGAAGTGGTATTACTATCCTTTTCCCAGGGGGGAAAATGCTTAGGGGCTGGGAAAAATTTCCCCTTTCACACAGCAAATGTCATCTCGTAAGAGGGCTGGGTTCCCAAATCCGGTCAAAATCTGTGTTTTTCTTTTTAAAAAATGCTTGGGAATAGAATTTTCTGTGATGCTGGAAAAAACCCGCACCTGCCCCAGGTGGCACTGAGCACTTTAATGGGGTTTGTGACTGAAAACTGATTTTAAATTATTTAATTTTAATTAGTTTAAAATAAAAAACCCCTATAGCTGCGGTTTGAATGTCCCCAACCCCACCTTAGCCGGCCCGTGGAAAGATCTAAATTTTTCACTAAAATTACACGAAAGTGCTGCAGGCTATGCTTTTGTAAAGGAAGGGTTTTGATTGCCTTTTAAAAAGACGTCTACCCTTTTTTGGACTATAAAAATCTCAACAAATTATATAGAAAATTAAAAAAAAAACAAGAATTTCTAAATTTTCCCCAGCCAAAATTACCCCAATTAAACTTTTCCATCTTTTTTTCTAGTTTTTTTTTGGGGGGAGGGGTAAAATTTGGGTATTTTCAAATTTTTCCTTCCTCTACTTTATTTTTAAAAATATTTTCCCGTTTTAAAACCCGTTTTTAAAAAAAATCATTTTTTAAAGGGTGTAAGGTTTACAGTTAATTAGAACGGAGAATTTTATTTTAAAAATTTTTACAGGGAATTTAATACAAATATTAAGGGAAAATTTAAAAGAATTAAAGGTGAGTTTGATCATCTAACGGAAAAAAAAAAAAAACCTATAATGAAATAAAAGAAATCTGAGATATTTATTTGCCGTGCCAAAAAAGTCCTTCTCGGGTTCTTTCGAAAACAAGGGGAGTACAGTTTGGGGAAGATGGGCCTTTGGGGCAGACTACGGAGTTGTGTATGAATCCCAGCTTACCCTCCCATTATTGACCTTAGCAAGGAAAATTGGCTGCTCCCCCTGCCTCACTTTTCCCTACCTTAAAAAGGGAATGGTTAATGATAGTATTAAACCTCATTAAACTTAAGGGAAAAAGAGGTTTTAAAAAAACTTTGAACCATACCTATAACATTTTTAAAACTCAAAAAATGCTTTATAGCTTTCATCCCAAACCCTTCACTAAAATTTAGCCAATCCTTTCCTTTTTGATTTTAATTTTTAAGACCAACTTTCAGTTCTTTTAAAATATCTGTTGGATGTGGCATCTATTTTTATTTTTTTTTTTCTTTTCCTTTCAAGTGCTTTTGGGAAAATTTGAAAACTCCAGTTTTCATGAAGTTTTTTTTAGTTAAAAATTTTAAAAAGACATTGTTCTTGTAGTTTTTAAATTGAAAAAAAAAATTTCAATTCAGATTTGAACATGAAATCTTTTCCCCCCTTTCCAAAAGGAAGATAGGATATTTTTTAAGAAGACTATTTTTAAAAGAATATATTTATAATCTAACCGGAAGGAAATTTGGGACATTGTAAAATGGGCAATTCAAGATTTTCCCTGTTTTATACATAAAACATTACCGACTAAAGTCCAAAGGGAAAAAATTTTGTCTGTGAATGGTTGGGTTTTCTTTTATTTTTCAGTTGTATTTTAAGCTACGTTTTCACAAAAAAAAGTTAATGGTCGGCTGGGGATCATTTCCAATTTTAACCCCAAAATTTAAAAAAAAATTTTGTTTTTTTTCAGTCTGAAATCTTGATGTCAGTAACAAAAATCTCTCTACAAACTTCAAATAGGACCCTATGAAGGGCCTCAAAACTCACACCTCATTTAAATTTTAGGAGTGAAACCTTTGGTCCCCAATACTAAAGATAAAGAGGACCACTCCTTCGTGAAGATCCCCGGGCTATACCCCTTTTTTGCGCGCTGTGGGTGGTTATCTAAACCTGTTTGGTACAAATTTTTCTGTACTGATTTCTGATTTGCGAAGCCATCTCTTGGATCATTACAGGGTACAAATAATAGTCTGCCCCGGCCCCAGTTTTTTTTCTAACCCCCGCCCTATGAGGGGCCCCAACCAGGGAGTTTTATAATTTTTTTAAATTATTTTAATAAAAAAAAAGAAAAAAGGGGAAAAAAGTAATGCCTTAAAAAAACCCGAAACCACCCTTCCACACCTCCCCTCCCCCCCCTCCCCCGTCGTGGGAAAATTTTTTTCCTTGAAAAAAGGCCTGGTGCCAAAAAAAAGGTGGGGACCCCGTTGTATGGCTTTTGTGCAAGGTGCAGTCCCATTTCCCCTTGTCACCTCAGGTTTATTATGCTTATGCCCTTTTCACCCGATAATCTGCACCTTCCCTAAAACAAACCCCCAATTTGCAGGAAGTAGCTGTGATAGCCCCCCCTTCCCCTAGATTTGGAAGGTAAAATTGACAGGGGAATATGTAAAAAAAAGAAAATGCCGAAAAGGGGGTAAAAAAAGTTTTTTGTCTCTTCAAACCCCTCCCTTTTTGAAAAAATAAAAAATACTTCTTCTGAGGCCCGTGGTTGGGAGGAGAGAAGGCCTTTTTTCTTTTTCCAAGGAGAGGGGGGCAAGGGAATTTCCCCGGGAAGGTCAAGAGGTCTCTTAGCGAAATGGGGTTTTTGGGGTTTATCAAACCTTTTAAAGCCTTTTCTTCTGTCGAGGGAGGTGTTGTCTTTTAAGGTGGGGTCTCCACTCCCTTTGCCCGGGAATTAATAAATTCTCTTTCCCTTCCCAAAAAAAAAAACAAAAAAAATCCCCCCCAAAAAAAAAAAACGAAGAAAACCTTTCAAAAAAAATTTTAGTTTATTTCTTCTCAGGAGCCCAAAAAAGGGCCCTTTCCTTTTCCGGGGTTTCATCTCTCAAAGAAACAAAAGATGTTAGTGCCGTTTCCCCTTTTTTCCTTTTGGCCCTAAGAAATTCAGAATTGACTTTTCATTTTCCCTTTTATATGTAGGGGGCATTACAACCACTTTCATGTTCCTAATTGGGGTATGTGTCATTTTTTTTTTTTTAGTTTTTCTATTTTCCCCAAATGCCATGAATTGAGTATTTATTAAATTATTTTTTTTACATGTTCTTAGAAACCTCTCACAAATTTTAGGGCTAGTAGAGGGAAAATTTTAAATCATGCATACAATACCTAATTTGCACCGAATTTATTAATTTGGGAAAAAATCCAAATTTACTGGGGGTTTTTTATACCTACAAATATGCTTAAAAAAAAAGTGAGAACTACTGAGAAATATTTCCGCCTTTTGGATGGCTATAGAAAAAAATTAACAGCAAAAAAAAGAAAAAAAGATTGGGAAGGTTGGGCAAGTTGGAAAACCCCCCCCCGTAGTGCTGGTGGGTAAAAGATGACCTGTGGAAAACAGTATAATGTTTTCCCTAAAAAAAAAAATTTAAACCCGATTTATCACATGACCAGCAATTCCCCTTCGAGTAATTTCCCAAAGACTGAAAGGAATTTGTTTCCAGTGTTCACGCAACACTAACAATGCCAAAAAAGGAAAAAACCCCAAAGGGGCCCTAAAAGATTTTGTAAACAAATATGGTTAAAACCTAAAAGAAATTATTTAGCCTTAAAAAAAAAATTTGAACTGCACAAAATAGAACTTTTCTATGCTAAGTGAAATAACCAGGCACTTAAAGGACAAATATTGTAATTCCCTTCAGAGGTACTAGAGTAGTTAAAATTTTAGACAGAAGAAAATAGAATTACTTGGGGGGGGGAAAAATTGTTTTTAATTAGGTATGGAGTTTCAGTTGGGGGGATAAAACGTTTGGAGATGGGTGGGGTAAAGTTGTAAACAAGTGAAAGATTTTAAAGCCACTGAAAATTAAAACTTAAAAATGGGTTAAAATGGTAAGTTTTTTTGTTAACTTTAACGTAAAAAAAAAAAAAAGCCTTAAAAAATGGAAGGTTTTGAGATGCCAAGAGGACAAAAATAAGAGTCAAAAAAGAAGGGTTTCTTACAGGGCCATTAAATT
>JAKFHU010002416.1:0-10947 GCA_023783475.1 Daubentonia madagascariensis
CACCGGGCCCTTTTTTTTTTTAAGACAAAGTGTTTTCCCCCACCAATGCTTTTTTTTTAAAAAAAAATTTTCCATGCCCCCCCCAAACCCACCCGGGGGGGGAGGGGCCCCCCCCATCCCCCTGGCCCACCCCAAACCCCCCTTTTCCCCGGGGACCAAGGGGGTTTTAAAAAGGGGGGTTAAGAATCAGATTTTTTTGGCCCCCCCCTTTTCATTGGGGGGCCCCCCGGGTTTTAAACCCCCCCGGGAACTGAAAAAGGGCCAAAGGCCAAAAAATTTACCCCGCTTTCGGCCCCCCAAATGGGGGCCCCGGGAAAAAATGGGTTCCAAACCTTTAAAAATCCCCACCCCGCAAAATTTTTACCCTCCCCCACCTTTAAAATTTTTTTCCCCAAGCCCCCCTTTAGGAAATCTCCCAAAAATTCCAAGAAAGCTGTTTTTTGGGGAGCCAAAGAAATCATACAGAAGGAATTAAAAAACTAACCCGCAAAAACACTCAGAAACAAAGTTTGAAAGTCCCCCACCCAAAAAAAATACCTATTTATCCCCCCCAAAAAAATTTTCCCCCCCCTTTTTTAAAAACCCCCAAAAAAAAAAAATTTGGGGGGAAAAGGCCCAAAAAATTTTTTTCCACCGAGCACAAAAATTTAAAAAAGAAAAAAAAACATGGGAAAAAAAAAGAAAAAAAAAGGGCCAAACCTTTCCCCAAAAGGGGTTTCAAAAATTTTTTGCAGCAACAATTTTTCCCCCCCAAAAAAAAAGGAATTTTTATTTAAAAATTTTCCAAAAAAAGAAAATTTAAAATAATGAAATTTTTTTAAAGGGGGGCCCCCGGGGGGAATTTCACATGAAAACAGGGTAAAAAAATACAAAAAAAAACAAAAAAAAATTTCGTAAAAAATGAATTTAAAAAAAACCTCCCAAAGAAAAATTGAAATTTATAAAAAAGGGAAACCCCACGAAAATTTTGGGGAAAGGGGAAATAAAATTTTTTTAAAAATGAAGTAAAAAAAAAAAACCCCCTTTAGGGTTTTCCCCCTAATAATAGAGCAAACAGAAGAAAAAACCCCGGAAAAAAATTTTTGGGGGGGGACAGGGGTTTTTTTTTAAAAAACCCCAAAAAACCCAAAAAAAAAACAAAAAAAAAATTAAAAAAAAAAAATAACCTAAAATGAAAAATTTTGGGAAAAACCCAAAAAAAAGGGGGCCCCAATTTGCAAAATTTTTTCTTTTTGACTTTTTTTTAAACAGGGAACCCCTTTGGGGTACACTAAAATTTTTTTTTAAAAATAATTTTTTCCCTTTTTTTTAAATATAAGTTTTTTAAGCCTTTTGCCAGGTTACTGTTGAACCTCCCTTTTAACTTCATAAGCTTTTTTTGAATTTTTTTTTTAAAGTTTTTTTTTTTTATTTTACTCTTTTTGTAAAATACACTTTTTTAAGTTAAACACATTGGTACAGCCTGTCTAAAAATATTTTTCTTTTCTTTTATATTTTTGTTTTTATTTCTATAAGCTTTTTTTTGTCTATTTTTTACTTATATTTAACTTTTTGAAAAAACTTGTTTTGGTCAAAAAACTAAGACCCACATACACCACATATTAGGCCTAGGAAACTACACCAGGTCAGGGAATAACCCATATCAACAGTCCCCCCCCCTTCACCTCCCCACGTCCTTTTGTCCACCCTGGCATGGTTCCCTTCAAAGGGGGGGCGATAACATGCCCACAGAGCTTTCTCATCTCCTATGAAATAACAATGCCCCCCTTTCCTTTCCCTGGAAACACCTGAAAAAAAACCCTTTCCCTGAGGCTGGTTTTATTTTTTGTTTTTTTTAACAGTTAAACCTTTTTTTTTTTGTTAGTCTTTAAAAAAGTCCCAAAGGAGGAAACCACTCCTAAAGATTTAATGATAAAAAACTATCGTAAGAATAAAATAAACCATTAAAACCCATGGTTAACATGGTCCCCAATTGTTTTTTTTTTTTTTATTATCATTAAACCAAAGTATTAATGTTAACTATATATAACTGGGTTAAAATGTTGTTCCCCCCCCCCCCCCCCCCCCCCCCCCCCCCCCCCTTCTATTACTTTTTGTAACACAGAAAGGAAAATGCAGAAAAGATGTCAGTTACACCAGCATCATACACAACCACATGAATTTTAACCGTATGTTGCTATTTGATGTTTATTGGACAGCTACAATGTGCCCACAGGTCAAACATAAGAAAAACAAATATTTTTTTTTCCCCCTTCTTTTATAAATCCTAGGGAAACCCACTTGTTTTCCCCCCCCAGATTTGGTTGGGTCCCATAATTGGATCAAAACGTTATTTAATGCATCAACGACAATTATTTTTTTGAAGTACTTTAACAATTATCCTAGTAAGTCAGTGGGGCCTGGTCCCCCTTTCCTTGTTTTTTTTTTTTTAATTTTTTTTTTTTTCGGAAAAGTTTGAAGTTAGAAAAAAAGTAGCATGGTTTTGACACGGCATTTTTTCCCCCAAATTAAATGCCCCTAATGACTCCTTGTGTTTGATGTTTTTTCTCTTTTATTTTTAATTCCTTATGGAAAAAATTTTATTTTCCAACTTTTTCCCCATTATGAGGGGAAAAAACAGAATCTTAGTAAAGTTTTTTATACAACCTGCAAACTGGGTAAAAGACCCCCTGAAACTTGAAACCTTCAGTGTGTTTTTTTTTTACGGAAAATTTAAAACCTGTTTTGCCTCCTTCCTTTACAACATGTTTACCATTTTCCAATTTTTTTTTCCCATTATTGCCAAAATATTTTAATCTGAATAAACTATTTTCCCAGATATTTTTTTTTTGGAAGAAAAATTTATATGGGACCAATAAAGCCCCAATTATAACCCGTTATTGGGGGTTTTTTTTTCAAGTTAGATAAAGTTCCAACATTGAAAGAAAAAAAGAAAAAGGGTTGGTAATTTTAGCAAGATAGGAAAAAAACCACAGGCCAACAAGTGTTTCAGCAAGTTTTTTTTTTGTAACTTAAAAACGTCAACCACTAGCTTTTGGTTTTTGTTAATTTTTTTTTTTTATTTTTTTTTTGGTATTTCTGGTTTTCTCTAATCATACAATTTTTCCCCACATATTAATTTCACATATGGATAAGAATGTTAAGTGTTTTTTTTTTTTCCCTCAATATTTTTTTTTGGGTAGAATTGGACACAGGAAAGTGGGGATTGGTACTCCGTTTTTTTTAAACCCTTTTTTAAAATTTTTTCTTAGAAAAATTATAAGACCATATTTAAAATTTATTTTAAAGAAAGAGTTTTTTTTTATATTAGGTTTTTTTTTAGAGAAATAAAAAGAACAAATTCCCAACTGATTTTTTTACCCCTTTTTTTTACCCATGTTATAGAAAGTTTTTCCATATTAAAAAAACATTTATTAGTTAAAAAACTTTGTTCCTTTTAGAACAGTTTATCTCAAAACAATTTTTACTATAAAAATTTTTTATAAAGGGCTTTCTCTATAATTATATATTGTTTTTTACATGTTTTCCCAGAATCTTGTTTAACAGTAAAAACCAACCTTTATATTTATGTTTTTTTTTTCAATTTTTTCCCCTCATTTTTTTTATAAAATTTTTTAAACGTTTAGCAGAGAAATTTTGCCCCTGAACACCTTTGCCCTAAAACTTTACCTTTTACCTCTCCCTATTTTTTAAAATTAAATTGTTTTTTTTTGTTTTGTTTACAACCTCCCCCAGAACTGTATTCCCTAAAAAACTTTGGGAAAACAATTTTAAATTTTATTCATTAAATTGGTTAAAATGCCCAGGTCCAAACTTAACCCCTTTTTTTTTTTTTTTATTGGAGTTCCCTATGAGGGTAGCAAACACCGTGTTTTTAGCCCCTTTTTATGTGTATGCGCTCCGCTTCACCTGCACAATCCAATTTTCATGACAAAAGCAATAAGAGGGGTTTTTTAGAGACACGAAGGCCCTGTTTTTTTTTTGAACCTCAAAATCTTGAGTTTTTTATGATTTTTTGAATTAACAACCGTAAAATGTTTTTTCTTTTTTTTGAGCAAATTTTATTTTTAATTTTTGTGGCCATTTTGATTTTCTGGGTCCCTCCATAATCTTTGTATATATTTTCCCCTTCCATTTGCCATCTGACAGTTTTTTTTAATTGGGGGCCAACCAAAGTTAAGAATAAGAGAAAGCCCTGTAGGAAAAATGCCACCTGGAGAATTTTTTTAAAGAATTTTTTTTTCCCTCTGTAACCTAAAAATTATTCTGCATGTTTGGGTTGGTAGGGGGAAGGAAAGATAAAGGAATCTGTTAAAAGAATTAATAAAAAAGTTTTCCCTTAAACAAATTGTTTAAAAAAAAGTACTTTTAGAATTTTTTACAATTTTTAAAGATTTTTTTTTTTCCTCATTTGGAAAGAGTGGGGGCAGAAATAATTTTTTTTGAGTTAAAAAGTATGAATAATTGGGTGTTTATTTTTTCTTTCATCTTTCGGAGTAGCCAATGTCTTTTGGCAATGCTATATTCCAAAATTTTAGGTAAGCTCAAAACAGCCCTGTTCACATTTTTTTTTTTGGAACTCTTCCTTTGAAAAAATGTTCTTACAGTGATTTAAAATAAATTTTTTTTTTTTGGAAAAAAATTTGTCCCCTGTTTGAAGAGTTGTGGAATATGTTACAAAAAAAAAAGGGAAAAAGACTACTGGAAAACGTCAAACAGTTTTTTGCTTTTTTTTGAAATTTCCAAAAAAATTGACTAAAAACAGAAGGAAGTAAGCATTTTCCTCTGGTTTCCAACTTCAAGCCCTACAAATCTGAGAAAAAGAGAGGGTTCCTGAAAAAATTAGAGGGTACACCCACTTTGGTGAAAATACAAGATTTAAATATAGAATAAAAACCCAAAGACATTTCAAGGTTTTTTTTCCCATACTGATTTGGCTTTGATGGTTTTTAAATCTCCAATAATTTTTTAATTTGAAACACAGCAAACACCATCAGTAAATGTTTGAAACCAGGAATGGGGCCCCTGGATTTTTTGGGTTAAACCTTAAATAGAATTAAATTTTTTTAGGATTTGTATTTTAAAAGCTTGCAGAATAAATTTGGTAGACTGAAAAATTAAAAAGGAATTTTTGTAAGTACTGGAAAAAAAAAAATCCCTTAGTTAACTAGCTAAATTATTCCCCTAAACTAAATTTTTTGGGCCCCCTTTTAGCTCCCTATTTTTTTAAGAATGATTGGGGAAAAAACAAGAGACCCCTAAAAAATTACCTTTGTTTCAAAATTAGTTTGTTTTTTTTCAAAAAACTGTTTCCATTTGAGCTTTGAAACTAACCTTTTATTGAAACCTTAAAATTGTTAAATGAGAACCCACACCAATGTAAAGTTATTTTTCCCTGGAAATATATTATTATATAAAATACCGAAGGAGAAAAAAGTTTAAATGATTATGGACAAAAATGTTAAAATTTTTTTTTTTTAGTCAAATAAAACAAAAAACCCAAAAGGTTTTTTTTTTTTTTTAAGGGCATTCAGAAATCTTTTCTGAAGTAAGTGAGTCCCTGTTTTGGTAAAAAATTTGTAACTTCCTGGGAGCTTCTCATAAAAATTTCTTTTTGATTTGTTTTGGGAAGTTATTTGTCCAGGTACTGAAAAGGGGAAGTTTTTTACCAGGTTTTGCAATTGGTCCCCAGTTTTTTTTTTTGGAATGGCAAGCTTGTTTGCCCAAACCCAAGGGTTTAAGTTTTTTTTTTTTTTGAGAATACAGGAAGAAAACTGCCTTTGGGTAAATGCCTTTAGTCCCCCCCTAGAAGGGATGCGGTGGAATGTTACCAATGGTAAGAAGGCTGGTCCAAATGTTTGAGTTTTTTTTTGTTTTTTATTAGTGCACAGAACATCCCTCAAAAACCATTTTTTTTTGTTTTTTGGGCTTACCATGTGTTTTTTGATTTATTGGATTTGCGTTTTTTTAAAATAGAGAAGTTATTCTCATAACAAATCTTAAAATTTTATGCCCAAACCCTGGAAAGAACCAAATTTTTTTTAATATAATAGCCCAGTTCCTAGGGTTCCAAAAACAACTCCCCATTCTAAAATAATAAGTTAAAAATGTTGGGGGCCAGAAAAATTTAGAATGTTTTCCCCCAAAATAAATTTTCACCCCACCCAAGTTAGTCCCCCCCTTTAGTTTTTTTTTGGTAACAAAAAAAAAAAAATTAATGGTCTTTTTTAGTTGTTATAACTTTCCAGAAACCCTTTCTCCCCCCCAAAAAATCCCTCTGGTTTGGGAAAAGTGAAAAAAGCAATTAAAACCACCTTTTTTTTAATAATTTGTAAATTTTAAATTAATTTTCCATTTTTTTCAGCAAAGCACTAAAAACAACACACATAACTTGGAAAAATATCCAAATTAGTTTTGTATCAAACGGCTTTTGCCTTAACAGTAAACTAGCGTATTTCCTTATTTCCCCCTTTCAGAACCCTTTCGACACCTAAACCTGTCCACATGGTTGTCCTTCCCATTTCTTGTCACATTGAGGGATTGTTTACGCTTGCCCTTTTTTTTGTTTTTTTTCTCCCCTTTTTTCCCCTCTTGGTGGGTGGTGGACCTTATTCCTTTCTGCATTCTTCCCTTGGTTTCTTTTAGAAATTTTTCTTTCTCTTTGCTAGTATTTTTTGAAATTTCCATAAGCGTGTGTGTTGATGGGTGGGTTAGTGCGTTGGGTAAAGAGGGGGTTTGGGTTGTTTTGGGTTAAAGGTTTTTTTTGTTCCTTTTTTTTTGTTTTGGGTACAATAAAATTAACACCATTTTTTCAAAGCAAGTGGACGCTTATGTTTCCCCTTTTGTTTTTCTATAAAGAATTTTCCCCTCCCCCTTCCCCCTTTCCATCCTTATCTTCTTTCTATTTTTTTCAGGCCCTTCCTGGGAACACTTTCCTAGGTTGGTCCTTTGAAATTAATTACCAAAATTTTTTCTCCTTTTTTTTTTTTTTTTTTCTATCCCCCAAAATTTTCCATCTCTTAAAACCTTTTTTTTTTCCCTCTATAGTTTTTTAGAAAGCGTTTTTTTAAAAAAAGTTTTTTCTTCCCTATTTTTCCTTTTTTTGAGTTTAAAAAATTTTGTGTTTTTTAATTACCAAGGAATTTTTTTTTTTTTTGATAAATTTAATGTTGTTTTTTTTTATCTTTTAATTTCACTGTGAAAATAAGTCATTCAAGAAAAGGTTTATAATTAAAATATAAAAAATTAATTTAGCTTTCCTTTTTTTTTTTTAATGTCCCCCCCCCCCACCCCTTTTTTTTCCAATAACATTTTTTGAAATTTTTTTCAAATAAATGAAGGTTTTTTAATCCCGTAAAAAAGTTTTTTTTTAATCATCCAAAAAAAAAAAAAAAAATTTCCTAGGGAATTTTTTTAAACTGTTAGATCCTTAAGGGATTTTTTGTTCTTAATTGGGGGGGGGGGGGGGGGGGGGGGGGGAATCTAATGTACAGAAAAATTGGCTATTGTTTTTTTTTCGTAATGGTTTTTTTGAACCCTTTTTTGTAAAATTATTACAAATTTCCCTTGCCTGAATGAGCTCTTAGTTATTTCGAATTGTAATTTTTTAGAATTTTTTTGTTTCTTGAATTTTTTTTTTCAAATTAATGAACAAAGCAATATTGGTGGGTGCCTTAACTAAAAAATTATAAATATAATATTTAAATACCCTAAATTTTTTTCCCCCTTGTTTCCTTTTTTTAGCATTGCAAGGCTTAAAAGGATTTACTGTGGGGATATGAAAAATGAAATAGAGGATGATTAGTGAGAAGGCATCTTTGATCCCTTGGGTTTTTCCCCCCTGACCTTTAATGGGAAAATGGTTTTTTTTTTTTCTGTAAAAATTTTTTGTCCCTAAGCAATCAATAATTATTTATATGTAGGTATACCCAAAAAAAAAATATAGTCAAAAAAAATATGGATGTTTTAGTGACCAAAAATAAAAATATTCCCCTTGGGATTTTTAAACTAAGTTTTTTTTTTTTTTTCCCTCCATGCCAGATTCCCTAATGTGGCCCCCTTAAGGTTTATTTAAAATTCCCACCATCCTTAAAAAAATTTTATATTATTTATTTCCATTTAAATAGACTTTTTTGCCTTATTAGTTTTTTTTAATAATTTTTTTTTTAAAAAATTACTGCAATTAACAAGTAAATTAATTTTAATCCTTTGGTTTTTTTTTACTGAAAGAATTTTTTTTTTTTTATGTCCCCCCTTCCCCTTTTAAATTTTTTATTTTTGTGGCCTGAAGGCAATTAACCCTTTTAACTTTGTCCCTTTACTCAACCCCCAAGCACTGCCCAGTCCCAGATTTCCCCCAGTGTGTTTTTTATTTTTTCCAGACAAGTTGGGGGGTTTTTTACAACCAAACCCCAGATTTATTCCCTGGGGAGTTGGAAACCTTTTGGTGGTGGAATCAACCCTGGGTCCCAATCAGACGCATATGCTTCCCTCTAAAACCATTTGTGGGGTTTTCAGGTCAAGGCCGGCCCCATAAGACATTTTTGGGGTCATTAAGCATGAAGGCCAAAGGAAACCTTTTAAATAATTTACTTTGAGGTAAAGAAAAACATTAAACTTTTTTTTTTTTCCTAGAAAGACTTTACCCAAAGAGGATGTGGAACCCTTAAATTCTAGAAAAGTAGCCTTTGAAACACTGTGAGATTAGAAAATAAAGTGTAAAAATATTAAATTTGGTAAAAACAAAATCAAGAAGCATAGATTTAGATGGAGGTTTATGAAAGACTTGTTTTAATAAGGAAAAAACCCCTGATCATCCCATACTAAAGTCCCCAATACCTCTGGGTCCCCCCCCCTTTTTTAGTTTTTTTTTTGTTGTTTCAAGTATTATCCCCTGTTTTTTTTTTGTTTTTTTTTTGTTTTTTCATGAACTAATTTGGGGGCTAGGAATTTTTTTTTATAATACCCATTGGGACAAACCTGATTTAAGGAAATTCATATTCATTTGTCCCTAAATGTTTTTTTTTCTTTATCCTTTTATTTAATGTTGTATTTATATTTATACGGTTTTTTAAAATGCCTCTCTCTTCCTCTTTCCCCTCCCATTCTCTCTCTCTCTCCTCCCCTAGTAAAAGTTGAAAATTATAACAAACACTAAACAACCCTTATCCCCCATCCTCCCCCTTTAAAAGTGCTTGTGAGGTAATTTTCCTAAGCCAAAGGAAACCATCTTAAAAATTAGGTTTCCCAGAAACTGGCCTAATGCTTGACAGGAGCTGCAGGAAAAAAAAATTAAAGATGCCCCCCCCCAAGGGAAAGCCCCCCTTTAGGGAAAAAAAAAAGAAAAAATTGGAAAAAAAAAAAATACAAAAACAATTTTTAAAAAACCGATAAGAAACAAAGGGGGCCTGTGAAAGAAAACAAAGAACCCCCCCCAAATAAATTAAAATTTTTAAAAAAGGGCCCAATTTTAAAAAATGGCTAAATTATGGGCCCTTTTTTTTCCCCCTTTCCCGGGGGGGGGGATGGTCAGGGTTTTATTTCCCAAAGTCCCAAAAACCCGAAAAATTTTTTTTTTTATAATGTAAAAATTATATGTTTTTAATTTTTAACCCAAAGTTTTTTTAATTTTTAAAATTTTTTAAAATGGGAAAAAATTTTGGTTTGAAATACATAGTACAAAATAAAAAAGGAAAAGTAATTTATTGTTTTAAAGGCCTGGCCCCCAAATGTTTTTTTTTTTTCCCAAAATAAGAAAAATCATAATTTTTTGGGTTTTTAAAAGGGGAAATTAAAATTAAACCCAAATTTTTTTTTCCCAATTTTTAAAAACTCTTATCTTTTTTTAGAAACCAAAAGGCAAAATAAAAATTTTTTTTTCTATTATAACATTTTTTTATGAGTTTAAAAAAACAATCAGAAAATTTTTTTTTTTTTTAATTTCAGAAAAAACAATTTTTTTTCTTTTTTTTTTAAGGGAAAAAAAAAAAAAAATTTTTTTTTTTAGCAGGTTTTTTTTTTTAGCATTTTTTCCCCCCTTTTTTAATTTTTTTAAAAACAAAAAGGAAAAAACAAATATAAATATTTAATATATATACCCCTATAAAAGGGGAATTTTTTTTTTTAAAAAAATTCCCAGTTTTTGGGTTTTCCCAAAATTTTTTGGCCAAAAAAAAACCCAAAAACCACGAAACCCTCATTTAAAAAACCCCGTAAAAAAAAATAAAATTCCCCCCGGCCCAAAAAAAAAAATTGCCAAAAAACCCCCAGAAAAAGGCCCCTTTTTTTTAACTAAGTTTAAAGAAAACAAAAAAAAAAAAAAAATTTATTTTTTTTGGAAAAAAAGCAAAAGGGTTTTTTTTGGGCCCCAATTTTTGCCCTTTTTAAAAAGTTCCCCCTTTTGGGGGCAACCCTTTCCCCCCTTAAAACCAGGGGGACTTTTTTTTCTTTTTTTTTAAAGTTTTTTTTTTAAATATTTTATAAATAAAAAAAAAACGGAAGGGGCCCTTTTTTTTTTCCCCCAAGGGGGGTTTTTGAAATTTCCCAAAAAAATTTTTAAATTTTTCCCCCCCCCCAAGCCCAAAAGGCAATTTTTTTTTTGTACCCCGAACATTTTTTTTAAAAAACAAAAGGGAAAAAAAAATTTTTTTTCCCTTAAAAAAAAACAAAAATTTAAAACTAATTTTTTTTTTTAATTTTTTTGCAAATTTTTTTTTTTGCCACGGTTTTTAAAAAATCCCCCTTTTTAATTATTTTTTTTTAGAACCCTTTTTCCCCCTGTTTTTCCCCCTTTGGAAAACAAGCCCTTGTAGTTTTCCCCCCGGTGCACCCTGGGTTCCCGGGTTTAAAAGGGGCCCCCGGGGGGGTCAGATTTTTTTTTAAATAGGTGGAAAAAAAAAATCCCAAAAAAGGGGCCAAAAAAAAAAAAATTTTTGGGGTTTTTAAAAA
>JAKFHU010002417.1:0-15589 GCA_023783475.1 Daubentonia madagascariensis
CATGTCAATCCCCTGGACTTAGTGTTACAAGTATCAATGGAGAAAGTGTTTCTGCACCGGACACACTCTAGGCATCCTAAGGATGACGATTCTTTTAGTGATGGATCCCTAGGGAAAAACCCAGTACCTACAATTTCATGCAGAGTTTCAGCAGAACTGTACCAAAGTGAACATCTACCTGTTTACTTCCTGGAATTAACTGTTTCAACCACGAATAACTGTATATTTTCAATTTTCCCGCTTCGTACGAAATTGTGCTTATTCTCCAATTAGAGGTTACACATGTGAACCGTGAACCTGGTTCTACAACTGAAAGTGTGTACACTCAATAGGATGCTTTTCCATGTGTCCTCTGCTACGCATCGAAGCAAGGGAGAACTAACTGAACATGAGTGTTCCATACACAGATTAGCCCAATCCTGAAAACAAGTGAACTTCCAGCTGCTTTCTCTCATGAAATTCGAGTGTTTAGACTGTGTACATGTTTCCCTTGCACCATAACCCACTTGCTACGCCTAAGTCCTTCTTTTCCACTTAGAAGCTTTAAAACCTGAAGAGATTACCGGGTCACAACGCAGAACACAGGACTGTTCCTAGATGAAGCGTCTCTCTCAGACTACATTTACTTGTAGAAGGCTAGGAAGATACTCTCTTCGTAATGTTTCCATACACAGATTTAAGACAAGCAGGACACAACTGAACATCCAGCTGCTATCTTCATTGAGTAGAAGTGTTTTCTCTTGGGTCTCTTTTACGGCCCCCAGCTGAACGATGTTAACTAATTTCCCATTCCTCTTCCCTCACAAGCTTGGACATGTTATCAGTCAATCTAGATCTACACCTGAAATTCAGCACACATCCTCGGGATCACTTGACTCTCTGACTCACTCTTCTAATCTAATCACGTGGGAACAGACCGTACATTCTGTGCTCTCTCAAATAGTTCAGGTAACCGGTGAACATCTGACCTTGTAGGTGCTTTCTCTCATTGAGTAAGACCATATGCCTTAGAAATGGCTGCGTAAGTTCTGCTTTCCTACTTTCTACCAAAATCTCCTTCCTCTCCAGTTGGAATCACGGAACGGCTACAAGAGAATCGGATTCTGCCACGGAAACGAAGTGCACTTCTCAAAGGAGCGTCTCTTTGGGACTCCTTTTCGTTATGGAAGCCCGTGAAATTCTACAAAAGTGCTCCCTTTACAGAGAGACTGAAGCAAACCTCTCTCCAAAGGAACACCTAGTTCCTTTTTTTAAGAGATTAGAGGTGTTTTCACTGAAAACAACTGTGTATTCTCCATAAACCCGCTTTGTACGAAATTGCAGAACTTCAGCATAAAAAGATTGAAATATCACCAGAGAATCACAATTCACATACAAATAGTACACTTCCACAAAGGTGTTTCTCTCTTTGGCACTTTTGCTGTTTGAATGACATGAGAACACACTGACAATACTTCTTCTCTACACAGATTAACAGTCATCAATACAATTAATCGTATACCGCTTGTCTCTCGAACGAGGCGTGTTTTCCTTTGAAACAGCCTTATATCATCAAACTCCCTGTTTGCTACGAAAATGCCATCCCCGCCACTTGGTATCTTGCAAGCAGCACCAGAGAATGGAGTCCTACCAAGTAAACGCAGTACACACCCTGAGGAAGCATCTCTATGATAATTCCTTTCCGTAAGGAAGCCCAGGCAAATAAATACCTCTATATAATATTTCCTTACAGAGATATAATCAAAGCTGTACCCAACTGAACGTATAGATATTTTCTTGCTGAAAAAAATCGTTTTCCCTTGAAAAAAACTTGGTACTCTCCATTATCCCGTTTCCTGCGAAATTTTACTACTTCTCTACGTAGAAGTCCAGAAAAATGACCAGTCATCGGACTACTAATGAAACTCCGTCCATTCCCATTGGGAAGCTTTTCTCTCTTACTTTTACTAGAGAGAAAGTGAGAAGAAATCGTACCTTGGCTGCCATACACAGACTTATGCAATCCTGAGCACAGAAGAAATTCTGGCTGCTTTCTCTCAGAGCACGGAAGCTTTTGGACTTTGTACATGTTTTCATTGCTGAGTGACCCGCTTAATACGAACATGCCCTGTTTCTCCACTGAGAAGCTTTGATGTATCACCCCATGATCCCACCCTAAATCTGATGGCACTGCATAGCCTTGAAGAACCATCTCCGAGAGAAATCATATCCTCGTTGAGAGCAATGCAGACAAACTCTTTAGAAGGCTTCCATACAGAGATTTAAGCCAACCTGTACAGAACGGAGGGTCGAGCTGCTATCTTTCTACGTTGGACGTGTGTTCACTTGAGACTATTTTATGTCCTCCAACCTACCGAGTTTTTTAAAAGGGCCCTTCATATATACTTAGAAGTTGAGACTTGTTACCAGTGAATCTGGGTGTCCTTCTGTTAGGTGGCATCCTTTCTATGAGCTACCTGAAAGTGGGAGTGTTTTTCTAATCAAGTATGTGTGAAGAGTCTGCCAATTCTACCTCCATAACAGAGTTAGGGTAACTTGTGTAAAAGTGAACACCCAGCTGCTTTCCGTGATAGAATAGAGGGGTAGGGGTTTTCATTGGAAATACCATCATATTGCCCATTTCCCCTTTTCCTGCGAAATTGTCATACTTCTACCCTTAGAGCCTTGGAAATATGGCCAGAGATCGAGTTCTTCCACAGAAATGAAGTACCCCATCCTACCATAAGCATCTCCATGTAAATACTTTACTTGTGGAAGCATGAGAAAACAAACAGAAAGAATACTTCCCTGCAGAGTGTTAAGCAAACCTATATACAACAGAGCATCTAGCTGCTTCCTTTCAGGGAGGATATGTGTTTCCAAAGGAAACAGCTTGATTTTCTCCACTAACCCGCTTGGTACAAAATGACATATTTTCTCCACCAAATGCTTTGGGATAGGACCAGAGAAGCTTGGTCTACAAAGAACAGCAGGACACGTCCTCAAGCTCCTCTCTATTTGACATGTTTGCTATTCAGAGCTTTTGAGAACCAACTGACAATAATGCTTCCATACACATATCTAAACAGCCCTGAACCCTAGTGGTCATCTATCTGCCCTTTGCTGAGAATAGATGTGTTCTAATATGAAAGAGCTTTATATAGCCATTATCCAATTGATAGGACCATTGACAATCCTCTGGACTTAGTGTAGAAGTATCATGGAGATGTGTTTCTGCACCGGAACACTCTACGCATCCTAGGAGATCCCTATGACGATTCTTTAGTGATGATCCCATGGGAAACAACCCAGTACCTACAATTTCATCAGTTTCAGCAGAACTGTACCAAAGTGAACATCTACCTTTTTCTCCTGGGAATTAACTGTTTCCACTACGAAAATTTTATTTTCCATTTCCGTCTACGAAATGTGTCTTCTTCTCCATTAGAAGTTAGAATGTGATCCTGAATCTTGTTCACAACTGAAAGTGTGTACACTCCATAGGGAGCTTTTCCATGTGTACTTGCTATGCATCGAAGCAGGGAGAACTAACTGACATGAGTGTTCCATAATGATTGGCGCCATCCTGAATGCGTGAACTTCCACTGCTTTCTCTGAGAAATTCGAGTGTTTACTGTGGACAATTTCCCTTGCCACATACCACTTGCTACTCATAGGTCCTCTTTTCCACTTAGAAGCTTTAAAACCTGAAGAGATTACCGGGTAACAACGCAGACACAGGACTGTTCCTAGATGAAGCATCTCTCTCAGACTACATTTACTTGTAGAAGGCTAGAAGACACTCTCTTCGTAATGTTTCCATACACAGATTTAAGACAAGCAGGACACAACTGAACATCCAGCTGCTATCTTTCATTGATAGAAGTGTTTTCTCTTGGGTCTCTTTTACGGCCCCAGCTGAACGATGTTAACTAATTTCCCATTCCTCTTCCTTACAAGCTTGGACAGGTTATCAGTCAATCTAGATCTACACCTGAAATTCAGCACACATCCTCGGGATCACTTGAATCTCTGACTCACTTTTCTAATCTAATCACGTGGGAACAGACCGTACATTCTGTGCTCTCTCAAATAGTTAAGGTAACCGGTGAACATCTGACCTTGTAGGTCCTTTCTCTCATTGAGTAAGATCATATGCCTTAGAAATGGCTGTATAAGTTCTGCTTTCCTACTTTCTACCAAAATCTCCTTCCTCTCCAGGTGGAATCACGGAACTGTTACAAGAGATTCGGATTCTGCCACGGAAACGAAGTGCACTTCTCAAAGGAGCGTCCCTTTGGGACTCCTTTCCTTATGGAAGCCCGTGAAATCCTACAAAAGTGCTCCCTTTACAGAGAGACTGAAGCAAACCTCTCTCCAAAGGAAAACCTAGTTCCTTTTTTTAAGAGATAGAGGTGTTTTCACTGAAAACAACTGTGTATTCTCCATAAACCCGCTTTGTACGAAATTGCAGAACTTCAGCAATAAAAAGATTGAAATATCACCAGAGAATCACAATTCACATACAAAAAGTACACTTCCACAAAGATGTTTCTCTCTTTGGCACTTTTGCTGTTTGAATGACATGAGAACACACTGACAATACTTCTTCTCTACACAGATTAACAGTCATCAAAACAATTAATCGTATACCTCTTGTCTCTCGAAGACGAGGCGTGTTTCCTTTTAAATCGCCTTATATCATCAAATTCCCTGCTTGACACGAACAATGCCTCCTCGCCACTTGGAATTCTAGCAAGCAGCACCAGGAAGGGAGTCCTACAAAGAAAAAGCAGTACACGCCCTGAGGAAGCGGTCTCTATGATAATTCCTTGTCCGTAAGGAAGACAGGCAAAATAGAAAACCTCTATTAATATTTCACATACAGTAGAATTATCAAAGCTTTACCAATCTGGACGTCTGGATATATTCTTGCTGTGAAAAAAATCGTTTTACCTTGAAAAAACTTGGTACTCTCCATTATCCCGATTCCTGCGAAATTTTACTACTTCTCTACGTAGAAGGCTACAAAAATGACCAGTGCATCGGAGACTACTAATGAAACTCTCCGTCCATTCCCATTGGGAAGCTTTTCTCTCTTACTTTTACTAGAAAGAAAGCGAGAAGAAATCGTACCCTTGGCTGCCATACACAGATTTATGCAATCCTGAGCACAGACGAAATTCTGGCTGCTTTCTCTCAGAGGACGGAAGCTTTTGGACTTGTACATGTTGCCATTGCTGAGTGACTCTCTTAATACGAAACATGCCCTGCTTCTCCACTGAGAAGCTTTGATGTATCACTGCAGGATCCGACCCCAAACCTGATGGCAGTGCATAGCCTTGAAGAACCATCTCTGAGAGAAATCATTTCCTCATTGAGAGCAATGTGACAAACTGTTTATAAGGCTTCCATACAGAGACTTTTAAGCCAACCTGTACAGAACGGAGGGTCGAGCTGCTATCTTTCCTACGTTGGAGGTGTGTTCACTTGAGACGATTTATGTCCTCCAACCAACCGAGTTTTTTTAAAAAGGCCCTTCATGTATAGTCAGAAGTTGAGACTTGTTACCAGTGACTCTGGGGGTCCTTCTGTTAGGTGGCATCCTTCTCTGAGCTACCTGATAGTGGGAGTGTTTTTCTAATCAAGTTGTGTGAAGCTTGCATTCATCGTGCTGCAAAGGAAACAGCTGATTTTCCGCCACTAACCCGCTTGGTACAATATGACATTCTTTCTCCACCAAATGCTTTGCTGATAGGACCAGAGAAGCTTGGTCTACAAAATAGAAAAAGCTCCTCTCTATTTGACATGTTTGCTATTCAGAGCTTTTAGAAAACCAACGACAATATGCTTCCATACACATATCTAACAGCCCTGAACCCAAAGTGGTCATTTGTCTGCCCTTTGCCCGAGAATAGACGTGCTTTAATATGAAAGAGCTTTATATAGGCCATTAGCCCACTAGCTACGACCAATGCAATCCCCTGGACTTAGTGTTACAAGTATCAATGGAGAAAGTGTTTCTGCACCGGACACACTCTAGGCATCCTAAGGAAGCATCTCTATGACGATTCTTTTAGTGATGGATCCCTAGGGAAAAACCCAGTACCTACAATTTCATGCAGAGTTTCAGCAGAACTGTACCAAAGTGAACATTCTACCTGTTTACTTCCTGGGAATTAAACTGTTTCAACCACGAATAACTGTATATTTCCATTTTTCCCGCTTCGTACGAAATTGTGGCTTCTTCTCCAATTAGAGGTTACACAGTGACCACCTTGAACCTGGTTCTCACAACTGAAAGTGTGTACACTCCATAGGGATGCTTTTTCCATGTGCTCCTCTGCTACGCATTCGAAGCAGGGAGAATCAACTGAAACATGAGTGTTCCATACCACGATTTAGCCCAATCCTGAACACAAGTGAACTTCCAGCTGCTTTCTCTCAGAGAAATTCGAGTTGTTTGACTGTGTACATGTTTCCCTTGCCCATAACCACCATTGCTACGCCTAAGTCCTTCTTTTCCACTTAGAAGCTTTAAAACCTGAAGAGATTACCGGGTCACAACGCAGAACACAGGACTGTTCCAGATAAGCGTCTCTCTCAGACACATTTACTGTAGAAGGCTAGGAAAGATACTCTCTTCGTAATGTTTCCATACACAGATCTTAAGACAAGCAGGACACAACTGAACATCCAGCTGCTATCTTTCATTGATAGAAGTGTTTTCTCTTGGGTCTCTTTTACGGCCCCCAGCTGAACGATTTAACTAATTTCCCATTCCTCTTCCCTCAACAAGCTTGGACATTTATCAGTCAATCTAGATCTACACCTGAAATTCAGCACACATCCTCGGGATCACTTGACTCTCTGACTCACTCTTCTAATCTAATCACGTGGGAACAGACCGTACATTCTGTGCTCTCTCAAATAGTTCAGGTAACCGGTGAACATCTGACCTTGTAGGTGCTTTCTCTCATTGAGTAAGACCATATGCCTTAGAAATGGCTGCGTAAGTTCTGCTTTCCTACTTTCTACCAAAATCTCCTTCCTCTCCAGTTGGAATCACGGAACGGCTACAAGAGAATCGGATTCTGCCCCCGGAAACGAAGTGCACTTCCAAAGGAGCAGTCTCTTTGGGACTCCTTTTCGTTGATGGAAGCCCGTGAAATTTCTACAAAAGTGCTCCCTTTACAGAGGGAGACTGAAGCAAACCTCTCTCCAAAGGAACACCTAGTTCCTTTTTTTAAGAGATTAGAGGTGTTTTCACTGAAAACAACGTGGTATTCTCCATAAACCCGCTTTGTACGAAATTGCAGAACTTCAGAATTAAAAAGATTGAAATATCACCAGAGAATCACAATTCACATACAAATAGTACACTTCCACAAACGGTGTTTATATATTTGGCACTTTTGCTGTTTGAATGACATGAGAACACCCTGACAATCTTTCTCTACACAGATTAACAGTCATCAATACAATTAATCGTATAACGCTTGTCTCTCGACGAGGCGTTTTTTTTCCTTTTGAAATAGCCTTATATCATCCCAAACTCCCTGTTTGCTACGAAAATGCCATCCCCCCCCACTTGATCTTGCAAGCGCACCAGAGAAGGAGTCCTACCAAGTAAAACCTACCCCCCGAGGAAGCATCTCTATGATAATTTCCTTTCGGTAAGGAAGCCCGGAAAAAAAATACCTATTAAAAAATTTCCTTACAGGGGATATAATCAAAACTGACCCAACTGAAGTAGATATTTTCTTGCTGAAAAAAAAAAACGTTTTCCCTTAAAAAAATTGGGGACTCTCCATTATCCCGTTTCCTGCAAATTTACTATTCTCTCGTAGAAGTCAGAAAAAAAAGACCATCGGAGACTACTAATGAAACTCTGTCCTTCCCCTTGGGAAGCTTTTTTCCTCTCTTACTTTTACTAGAGAAAAGGAAAAAATGGGCCCTTGGCTGCCATACACAGATTATGCAATCTTTAGCACAGAAGAAATTCTGGCTGCTTTCTCCAGAGCACGGAAGCTTTTTTGGGCTTTGTACATGTTTTCATTGCTGAGTGACCCGCTTAATACGAACCCTGCCCTGTTTCCCTGAGAAGCTTTGATGTATCACCCCATGATCCCCCCCAAATCTGATGGCACTGCATAGCCTGAAAACCATTCCCGAGAGAAAAAATCCTCGTTGAGATCAATGCAGAAAATTTTATAAGGTTCCCTACAGAGATTTAAGCCACCTGTACCGAAAAGGAGGGTCGAGCTGCTATCTTTCATACTTGGACGTGTGGTTCCTTGAGACTATTTTTATGTCCCCAACCACCGATTTTTTTAAAGGGCCCCTTATTTACGAAGTTGAGACTTGTTACCAGTGAATCTGGTGTCCTTCGTTAGGTGGCACCTTTCTTGAGCTACCTGAAAGGGGAGGGGTTTTCTAATCAAGTATTGTGAAAAGTCTCCAATTCTAAAACCCCCATAACAGAGTTAGGGTAACTTGTTAAAAGGAACACCCAGCCCGCTTTCCGTGATAGAAAAGGGGGTAGGGGTTTTTTATTGGAAAACCATCATATTGCCCATTTCCCCTTTTCCTGCGAAAAATTTTCATACCCCCTTAGAGCCTGGAAATAGGCCAGAGATCGATTCTTCCACAGAAATGAAGTACCCCATCCTACCATAAGATCCCATGTAAATACTTTACTGGGAACCAGAAAACAAACAGAAAGAATACTTCCCTGCAGAGGGTTAAGCAAAAAACCCATATACAAAGAGATCTAGCTGCTCTTTCAGGGAAAATTTTGTTTAAAGGAAACAGCTGATTTTTCCCCTAACCCGCTTGGTACAAAATGACAATTTTCTCCACCAAATGCTTTGGGATAGGACCAGAGAAGCTTGGTCTACAAAAGACGCAGGACACGTCCTCAAGCTCCTCTCTATTGACATGTTTGCTATTCAGAGTTTGAGAACCAACTGACAAATAAGCTTCCTACACATATCTAAACAGACCCTGAACCCTAGTGGTCATTATCTAGCGAACTTCCATGTTCTCTGAGGAAATTCGAGTGTTTTGACTGTGGACATATTTCCTTGCCACATAACCCATTGTCTCTAGGTCCTTCTTTTCCACTTAGAAGCTTTAAAACCTGAGAGATTACCGGGTAACAACGCAGAACACAGGACTGTTCCTAGATGAAGCATCTCTCTCAGACTACATTTACTTGTAGAAGGCTAGGAAGACACTCTCTTCGTAATGTTTCCATACACAGATTTAAGACAAGCAGGACACAACTGAACATCCAGCTGCTATCTTTCATTGAGTAGAAGTGTTTTCTCTTGGGTCTCTTTTACGGCCCCCAGCTGAACGATGTTAACTAATTTCCCATTCCTCTTTCCTTACAAGCTTGGACAGGTTATCAGTCAATCTAGATCTACACCTGAAATTCAGCACACATCCTCGGGATCACTTGAATCTCTGACTCACTTTTCTAATCTAATCACGTGGGAACAGACCGTACATTCTGTGCTCTCTCAAATAGTTAAGGTAACCGGTGAACATCTGACCTTGTAGGTCCTTTCTCTCATTGAGTAAGATCATATGCCTTAGAAATGGCTGTATAAGTTCTGCTTTCCTACTTTCTACCAAAATCTCCTTCCTCTCCAGGTGGAATCACGGAACTGTTACAAGAGATTCGGATTCTGCCACGGAAACGAAGTGCACTTCTCAAAGGAGCGTCCCTTTGGGACTCCTTTTCCTTATGGAAGCCCGTGAAATCCTACAAAAGTGCTCCCTTTACAGAGAGACTGAAGCAAACCTCTCTCCAAAGGAAAACCTAGTTCCTTTTTTTAAGAGATTAGAGGTGTTTTCACTGAAAACAACTGTGTATTCTCCATAAACCCGCTTTGTACGAAATTGCAGAACTTCAGCAATAAAAAGATTGAAATATCACCAGAGAATCACAATTCACATACAAAAAGTACACTTCCACAAAGATGTTTCTCTCTTTGGCACTTTTGCTGTTTGAATGACATGAGAACACACTGACAATACTTCTTCTCTACACAGATTAACAGTCATCAAAACAATTAATCGTATACCTCTTGTCTCTCGAAGACGAGGCGTGTTTTCCTTTTAAATCGCCTTATATCATCAAATCCCTGCTTGACACGAAATGCCATCTCGCCACTTGGAATCTCGGGGGTCCTTCTTTGGGGCCCTTTTTTTGACACCGAAGTGGGGGGTTTTTTTTAATAAGTTTGGAAAGCCTGCCAAATTTTAAACCCCAAACAGAGTTGGAATTTTTGTCAAAGGAAAACCCAGCGCTTTTCCCTGAACAAAAGGGGTTTTCTTTTGGGAAAACCCTCATTGGGGCCCCTTTTCCCCCTTTCCAAAAATCTCTTTACCTTTTTACCCCGGGGGAAGGGGCCAGAATCAAAACTTCCAAAAAAGAAATAGGGGGACCCCCCATAAAATCTCCATTAAAATTTTCGGGGAAGCAGAAAAAAAAACAGAAAAAATTCCCGCAGGGTTAAGAAACCTTTTAAAAAAGTCATCTAGGTTTCCTTTCAGGGGGCAATGTTTTTCCAAAAGGGAAAAGCTATTTTCCCCCAAAAACCCCTTGGACAATTTGACTTTTTTTTCCCCCAAATGCTTTGCGTGGCCAAAGTTGGTCTACAAAGAAAGAAAAAAACTCCCCTTTTTTGACAGTTTGCTTTTGACTTTTGAGCCAATGACAAAAAGCTCCTACACAATTAAAAAAACCCCCAACCCAAAATGGCATTTTTGCCCTTTTCTGAAATAAAGTGTTTAAAAAGAAAGTTTTTATGGCCCCTTAGCCCCAGTAGACCCCAATCCCCTGGACTTGTTTAAAGTTTAATGGGAAGGGGTTTCCCCACGGACAAAACTCTGGCATCCAAAAGGAAAAGCGTTTTTTAGTGAGGCCCAGGGAAAAAAACCCGTCCCCCCAAATTTCAGGAAAATTTAGCAAAAATGTCCCCAAAAACATCTCCCTTTTTTCCGGGAATTAAACGGGGTTTCAAAAATAATTAATTTTTTCCTTTTTCCCCCCTTCGACAAATTTGTGCTTTTCTCCAATTAGAGGGTAAATGTGCCCTTACCGGGTTTTAAAACCGAAAGGGGAACTCCAAGGGATTTTTTCCGTGTCCCCGACCTCAAGCAAGGGAGAAAAACGAAAATGGGGTTTCCATAAAAGAAGGGGCCCAAACCTAAAAACCCAAAAATTTCCCCGTTTCCTAGGAAATTGGGTTTTTGACTGGACATTTTCCCTTTCCAAAACCCCCCTTCTACCCTTCCCTTTTTTTTCCACTTGAAGCTTTAAAACCGAGGATTACCGGGGGGCCCAAGCAGAACACGGAGTTTTCCAATGAAGCTCCTTTTCAGATCTTTTTTTTAAAAGGGTGGAAATATTTTCGAAAATTCCAACCAGATTTTTAAAAGCAGGAAAAAACCCCAAAATCCCTGTACCTTCTTTTGGGAAAAGTTTTCTCTTGGGTCTCTTTTACGGGCCCCCCGTGAACGGTTCTAATTTTCCCCTTCCCCCCCTACAAGCTTGGGCGTTTTTTTAACTAATTACCCCTAATCCACACTCCCGGGGTCACTTATCCTGATCCCTTTTAATCTAATCACGGGGGAACGCCACATCTGGCCTCTCAAAAAATTGGTAAACCCCTGAAATTTGACCTTTTAGGCTTTCTCCAGGTAAGACCATATCCTTAAAAGGCGCAATTTTTTCTTTCCCACTTTTTCCCAAAAATTCCTTCCCCCCCCATTGGAATCACGGAAGGTACAAGAACGGATTTGCCCGGAAACAAGTGATTCTCAAAGGGCGCCCTTTGGACCCTTTTTTTCCTTAGGAACCCCCTGAAATTTAAAAAGGGCCCCCCTTTAAGAGAACTAAGCCAACCCCTTTTAAAGGGAAAACCTGTTCCTTTTTTTAAGAGATTGGGGTTTTCACTGAAAAAACTGGATTCCCAAAAACCCGCTTTTGTACAAATTGCAAAAATTTGAAAAAAAAAGATTGAAATTCCCAGAAACCCCCAAAAACCAAATAAAAAATAGTAACTTCCCCAAAGGTTTTTTCTTCTTTGGCCTTTGCCCGTTTGAATACGAAAACCCTGAAAATCTTCTTCTTACACAGTTTTAAAAGTCATCAAAAAATTTTAAACGTAAACCCTTGTCTCTCGGCGAGGCTTTTTCCTTTGAAAACCCCTTTTTAACAAAAACCCTGTTTCACAAATGCCATCCCGCCATTTTGGAATTGCAAGCACACCAGGAGGGGTCCTCCGGGAAAAGCAAACCCCAGGAAGGTCTCATTTAACCTTTCCGTAAGGAACCCCGGGAAAAAAAAAATTAATAAATTTTCCTCGGTTAAAAACAAAAAGGACCAACGAACTTATAATTTTTTTGCTGGAAAAAAAAGTTCCTTAAAAAAATTGGTACTCCCTTTTCCCGTTCCGCAAAATTTTTCCCTTCTCTCGTGAACAAAAAAGCCGGCGGAACCCATTGAAAATGTCCTTCCCTTTTTGGAAGTTTTTTTCTTTACTTTTACAGAAAAAGGGAAAAAAACGTCCCTTGGCTGCCATCCGATTTTTGCAATCCGAGCACAGAGAAAATTTTTTTCTGCTTTCTCTCAGAACGGAACTTTTGGATTTTTACATTTTCCGCTGGGGACCCTTTAAAACGAACATGCCCTTTCCCAGAGAAGCTTTATGATCCCAGGTCCACCCAAATAGGCAGGCTACCTTGAAGAAACCCTCTCGAGGAAATCATTTCCTCTTGAGAGCAAGGGAAAAAAATTTTAAAAGGGTTCCCTAAGAGTTTTAAGCCAACCGACAAAACCGGGGGGTCAGCTGTTTTTTTTTTCCCCATTGGGAAGGTTTGTTCATTTGGGGACATTTTAGTCCCCCAAAACCAAACCCATTTTTTTTTTAAAAAGGGGGCCCCTTCCCTTTATTAAAAGTTGAGACCCTTTTTCCCGGGGGTCGGGGGCCCCCTTTTGGGGTTTTGGGGGGCACCCCTTTTTTTGAGAAAACCCGAAAGGGGGATTTTTTTTTTAAAAAGTTTTTTTGGGGAAAAGGTTTCCCCAAATTCCCAAACCCCCATAAAGATTTTTGGGTTTGGGTAAAAGTAAAAAACCCCCCTGTTTTTCCCTTAAATAGAGGGGGGGGTTTTTTTGGGGGAAAAACCATCATATTCCCCCCCTTTCCCCCCCTTTTTCCCAAAATTTTTCCCTACTTTTACCCTTAACCCTTTTTGGAAAAAGGGCCAAAAAACGAATTTTTTCCCAGAAATGAAGTCCCCCTCCAAACCCAAAACATTCCCTGTAAAAACTTTTTTTGGGGGAAACAGAGAAAACAAAAAAAGAATACTTCCCCGCAGAGGTTTTAAACAAACCTTTTACAACCCAACATCTAATGCTTTTTTTCAGGGAAAGGGTTTTTTTCCCCAAAAAAACAGTTTTTTTCCCCTAACCCCCGGGGGGGAAAAGGGAAAAATTTTTTCCCCAAATGCTTTGGGAAGGACCCGGAAATTTGGGCTACAAAAAAGAAACGCCCCCTTTCCCCCTTTTTTTTGGGCCCCGTTTGCTATTCAGAGCTTTTTTTTAACCAAAAACAAAAATGTTTCCCAAACCCCTTTTAAAAAGCCCTAACCCCAAATGGTTTTTTCCCCCCCCCTTTTTGGGGTTTGAGTGTTTTTTAAAAAAAGACTTTATATAGGGGCCCCCAGCCCAATTTTGGGCCCCAAAAGGGAAAAAAACCCCGGGCCCCTTTTTTGGTTTAAATATCAAAAAAGAATTTTTTTTCTGCCCCCGGCCACCTTAAAAAAATTTTACATTTTTTTTTTGTGAAAAAAATTTCCCCCGGGAAAAAAACCCTAAAACCCCCCCAAATTTAAAAGAGTTTTAAAAAATGTACCAAAATTTAACATTTACCTTTTTTTTTTCCCGGGGTTAAAATTTTTTTCCCCCACAAAAACTTTTTTTTTCCATTTCCCCCCTTTTTTTTCGAAATTTTTCCCCCTTTTTCCAATTTGAGGGGTTAAATTGACCCTTTAACCCTTTTTTTACAACGAAAATGTGTACACTCCCCAGGGGTTTTTTTCCCCGTGTCCCCGCTTAAGCATCGAAGAAGGGAACCCCCCTGAAACCCCCATTTTTCCCTAAAGATTGGGGCCCAAACCTGAAACCCCTTGGGAAAAACCAGCTGCTTTCTTTTTTAAGGGGGAAATTTTTGTGTTTTGACTGTGGGCCTTTTTTCCCTTTTTTCCCCCAACCCACCCCTTTTTTAAATTAAATTTCCCTTTTTTTTCCCTTAGAAAAATTTAAAAAACCCCCAATCACAAAATTTCCCCCCAAAAAGTACACTTTCCCCAAAGTGTTTCTTCTTTTGGCCCCTTTTTCCGTTTTTTATACATGAGGAAAACAATGGGCAATACTTCTTCTCCCCAGAAATTTAAAAGTTTAATCAAAAAAAAAATTTAAACCGGTTTTTACCCCCCTTTTCTTTCCGAAGACAAAGGGTGTTTCCCCTTTTTAAAACGCCTTATATCATCAAATTCCCCGCTTGAAAAAACGAAAATGCCATCCTCGCCCCTTGGAATTAGCAAGCAGCACCAGAGTTCTCTGAGGGACGGAAGCTTTTGGATTTGTACTTTGCCTTTGTGAGGCTCTTAATCAAAACTCCCCGCTTCTCCATGAGAAGCTTTGTGTATCATGCGGTCCGACCCAAATGAGGGCAGTGCATAGCTTGAAGAACCATCTCTGAGAGAAATCTTTCCCTCATTGAGAGCGTGCAAAGTTTAAAGGGTTTCATACAGGATTTAAGCCACCTGTCCCCAAAACGGAGGGTCGAGGCTATTTTTTCCTACGTTGGAGGGTGTTCATTGAGACGTTTTGCCCTCCACCAACCGGTTTTTTTAAAAAAAGGCCCTTATGTTAGTCGAAGTGAGAAATTTTTTACCCGGACTTGGGGGGGGGGCCTTTTGTTAGGTGGGTCCCTTTTTTGAGCTACCCGATAGTGGGAGTGTTTTTTTTAAAAAGTTGGTGAAGGTTGCCCAAATTTTACCTCCATAACAGATTTTGGATATCTTTGTCAAATGAAAACCCCGTGCTTTTCCCTAATCATAGAGGGGTTTTCATTTGGAAATACCTCATATGCCCCTTTGCCCTTTCCCCAAAATAGTCATACTTTATCTTTGAGTTTGGGAAAAGGGCCCGAGATGAATTTTTTCCCCGAAAAAGAAGTACGCCATTCCCTAAGTCCCAAAGTAAATACTTACTTGGGGAAGCATGGAAAACAAAAAAGAAGAATACTTCCCCGCAGAGAGTTAAACAAAACCCATATAAAAAAGCATCTAGTGCTTTTTCAGGGGGCAATTTTTTCCCAAAGGAAAAAAGCTATTTTTGCCACTAACCCGCTTGGTAAATATGAATTTTTTCTCCCAAAGCTTTGCGATAGGCCGAGAAGTTGGACAAAAAAAAAAAAAAGCTCCCCTTATTTGAAGTTTTTTTGGCTTTTGGAACCAACGAAAAATGCCCCTACCCAATTAACAGCCCTGAAACCCCCAAAGGGGCATTTGTCTCCCCTTTTTGGAG
>JAKFHU010002419.1:0-15764 GCA_023783475.1 Daubentonia madagascariensis
AAACCCCCCCCCCCCCCCCCCCCCCCCCCCCCCCCCCCCCCCCCCCCCCCCCCCCCCCCCCCCCCCCCCCCCCCCCCCCAAAAAACCCCCCCCCCCCCCCCCCCCCCCCCCCCCCCCCCCCCCCCCCCCCCCCCCCCCCCCCCCCCCCCCCAACCCCCCCCCCCCCCCCCCCCCCCCCCCCCCCCCCCCCCCCCACCCCCCCCCCCCCCCCCCCCCCCCCCCCCCCCCCACCCCACCCCCCCCCCCCCCCCCCCCCCCCCCCCCCCCCCCCCCCCCCCCTTTTAAAAACCCGGAAAAAAACCCCCCCCCCCCCCGGTTTCCTACCCCCCACCCCTCTCCTTTTTTCCCCCCTTCCCCCCCCCCCCCCCAACCCCGGGCTTTCCTCTGCCCCGACCCCCATCGGGTTTTCCCCCCCCCCACCCCCGGCACCCCCTCCCCCCACCCCACACCCCCAAAAAACTTTCTTTTCCCCAACCCCGGGAAAAAAGGCTCCCCCTTTAATTTTCCCCCCCCTGGCTTCCCCCCTTTTTTTTTCTCTCAAAAATTTTTTTTAAATTTTATTTTTTTTAATAAAAAAATTTTAAAAAACAATTAAAACAAACTAAAAAAAATTTTTTAAATTTTTAAAAAAACACCTTTTCCTCTTCTTTCCCGGGACAAACCAAAAACCCTTCCCCAAACCTTCCACAAAATCCACCAAGGCAAAAAAAAACAAAAAACAGGCCAAACCCCCACGCCCAGGCCTTGGGCCTACCCCCCCACCCGGGCCCTAACCCCCCCCCCCTCCCCAAAAAAGGGGAAAAACTCCTCCCCCAACCCCCTTTCCCTTTCTCCAATTAAAAAACCCCCCCAGTCCCCACAACCATTTTCTTATGGGAAAATTTTAAAAAAGCCCTTACCTTTAAAACCCCCCCCAATTTGCCCACTCTAAACCTTTTCCCCAAAAATTTTATTTTTTCCCCCGGGGCATTCTGGGTTTTTTCCCCACCCACAACAAAAAACCCCCAACCGCCCCCCCCACCAATCTTTAACTCCCCCCAAAATTCCCAAAACCCAAAAACCCCCCCCCGCAAGGGAAACCCCCCCCCCCCACCCCCCCCAAAAATCTCCCCAAACGTTAATATTACAAAAAAGGGGCAGAACCCCCAAACCCCCCACCCCACAAGGCAAACCCCCGAATTGGCTCCCCCCGGCAATAACTCCCTCCCCCCTTTCGCTCGCCCTCCCCCTTTTCCCCCCTCACTTCCCGAATGAGGGGCTCTAGAGGAGGCCGTGTTTCCCCAAAAAAAGGGAATTTGGGTATGGGGAAGGGGGCCCCGGTGGGGACATTCTGGGGTTTAAAAGGGGGAAAACCCAACAAACAAATAAAACCCCTAAAACCGGAGGCAGGTTTTCCCAAAAAAAACTTACTTTAACATGAGCCCCCTTTTCCCAAAAATTAAAAAAACAAAAAGAAAAAAAATTCCCCAAAGAGCCAGCCCCTGCAAAAGCAAAAAATATTTACTACGCCCCAAAGAACTTGGGGAAAATAAACCTTTTGATGGGTTTTTGGGAAAAAAAAATTAATTTAAAAAAAATTATGAAAAAAAAAAAAAAGTGGGAATATAAAGAGCAAGGGAAATCCCCAAACCCCCAAAAAAGGCAAAAAAAAAAGGGGGGAATTTGGGACTTCCCCCCTCGTGCTGTGAAAAATCCCCTAAAAATCTCAGAGCAGAACTTTTCGCTCACCCCTTTCCCCCCTTTTTTTTCCACTCGTCATTTTCCCCCCAAAAGGAAAAAAAAAAAACCCCAAAAAATTTCCCTGGGGAATAAAAAACGGAACCCCCAAAAAACCCCCTTCCCCAAGGGGGGTCC
The DNA here is from genome assembly GCA_023783475.1 of Daubentonia madagascariensis. NCBI lineage: Eukaryota > Metazoa > Chordata > Mammalia > Primates > Daubentoniidae > Daubentonia > Daubentonia madagascariensis. The sequence continues at coordinate 1,855 of JAKFHU010002419.1, forward strand.
AAAAATTTAAAAATAAAAAAAACCAAATAATGGCAAAGGTGGGGGGAACCCCAAAAGTTTTCCTTTTTTCCCCTAATTTGGTAAGAGTGGGGAAATTTTGGGAAAAAACCTTTTTTAAAAAAAGGAAAGGGAAAAAAACCCCTTTTTGGAAAAACAAAAATTCATGAACCCCCCCAAGGGCATAGACATATGGTCCCCGTGTGTGCGTGGGCCGCCCCACGGAGTGTGAAAATTTTTGGGGTTTTTTTTAGGGGGGGTTTAAAAAGGGGGGGGGCTTGGAGGGGTTTTTAAATTTCCCAAAAAATTTTCCTGAAATTTTTAATGCAGATGGGAAAAAAATTTCCCTTTTGGGTTTTAAAACTCATTAAAATTTGGAGGGGCCCTCAAAAAAACCCCCAAAATATTTTTTCCCCCCTTTTAAAACCCCAAAACCCCTTTCTTAAAAAAACAAAACCCAAATTTAAAAAGTATGACCCAGAAATTTCCAAAACCCCAAAGGGGAAAAAAGAAAATGTTTTCCCAAAAAAAATTTTTACAAGGGGTTTTGGCAGTTTTTTTCCCCAAAAAGCCCCCAAAAACCCCCAAAAAAATTTTTCCCTTTAAAAAAGAAAAAGGGGTTTTAAAAAAAAAAAATGGTATAAAAACCCCAAAAAAAGGTTCTACTCAGAAAAAAAAAGAACTATAATACACAAAAACCCCTGAATGAAATGCAAAAAACCACGATCCCCGGTAAAGGGAAGTTTTTTAAAAAAGAATATATACTATTTTAATTTTCCTTTTTTAAGGAGGTTCCAAAAAAATTTTAAAAATAATTTTGGGTTTGGGAAAAAAAAAAGTGTTGCCTAAGGGGGGCCCGGGGGAGGTTGGGTTTAAAGGGGGATGAGGGAAATGGGGGGCTGGTGTTTTCCCCCTGAAAAACCCGTTGGGGGGTTTTGGGTTGCAAAGGGACACCTGAATTTGTAAATTTTCCCCAAAAAAAAGAAAATTTTTAAAAATTTCGGGGGTTTTAAATTTTTTTACCCCGAAGAAAAAAAAAACCCGGGAAAAAATTTGGGCCCCCAGTTGATGGAAAACTTTTTGGGGGGGTTAGGGGGGGTGGGAAATGACATTTTGAAATTTTTTTGACCCCAAAAACAAAAAAGGGGCCTGAGGGGCGGGGAAGGGAGGGAAAGGAGGGGGGGAAAACCAAAAACTTTTAAACAAGAGCAAAGATGATCCCCCTGGGGGGGGGGGGGGGGGTTTTTCTGAAAAAACCCCTTTTTAAAATTTGCATTTTTTGGGGTTTTTTATAATAAATTTTGGGGTGGGAGGGATTTAAAAAAAAAAAAAATTTTTCCCTTTAGGCGGGGGCTTTTTAAAAAAAGGTTTTGTCAGGGCCTGCAGCAGGGGGGTCAGGGCCCGGGGCCCCCCCTACACAGTGTAAAAAGGTGAAGGCGGGGCCCTGCAGGGGAAAAGGGGGCCCACCACCCCCTTGTATGGGCCCCCCCCCCCTCCCCAAGTTTGTAAAAAAATTTCCAAACCCCCCCAAAATCCCCTTTGGGGAAAAAAAGTGAAATGGGAAGGGCAAGGGAGGGGGGGGGGGAGGTGGGGGGACAAAGGGTGGAAAAAGGGGGGGCCGGGAGAGGCAGGCCCCGGGGAAAGGGGGGGGGAGCGGGCCGAAAGGGGGCCCCCAAAAAGGGAAAAACCCCCTTCCCTTTCCCTGCACTAAAACCCGGTCTGGGGACTAATCACCCCCGTGGACCTTGGGCAACCCCTTAAGCCTCAACTTATCTCTGGGGGTGGAATCATGGTCCCTTTTTGAATGCTAAAGACCCCCGGTGGGGGGAAAAAAGGGAAAACACTTTTAAAAAACCCCCTTTGGGGCCCCGCTGATGGCTCTGGTTCGGGGGGGCCCCCGGTTTCCCCAAAAAGTTTTTATCCAAACGTGCACGCCCCCCGGGTTTTGAACTTTTCCAAAAATTTTCACCCCGGGGGGGCTCGCTGGACCCCCCCCGGGGGGAAAAATCGTGAGGATGAGACTGGGGTGGGGGGACAGAGGAAAAAAGGGGGGCAAAACCCCTGATTTTGGGGCCCCCTTTTTCCCCTTTTGGGGAGCCCACAGGACCCCAAAACCCCAAATTAAATTTTTCCCCAGCACATGCGGTTTTTGGGGCCCAAACCCCCCCCGGGGAAACCCCTTTTGGGACCTTTTTTCCCAAACCCTTTTGGGGGGAAAAGATGTCGCCTTTTTTGGGTTTTCCCGAAATTTTTCCCCCCCTGGGGGAAAAACCCCCTAATTTTTCCCTTTGGGGATTTTTAAAGCCCCGGGGACTTTTCCCTAAAAAAGGGGTTTAAAACAGCAAAAATTTTTAGAATTTTTTTTCAGGGGAAATTCACAGAAGGGGGAAAACCCGCCCGGGGCCCCCTGTCCCCCTCCCCAGGGCCCCCCAAAATTGTGGCAGTGATCTTTAAAAAGGATAATTTTTTTTAAAAAAAAAATTTAAAAAAAATTTTTAAAAGGGGAAAAACGACATAGTTAAACGAATTAAACACTTTTTTTAAGATGAAATTACATACCCCTTTTAAAATTTTTTAAGGGAATAAACGGGAAAAAATTTTTTTTATTTTTAAAAAAAATATTTACTTTAAAAAAGGGAAAAGAGATAGGTACAAAAAAAAAAACACCAAAAAAAAAAGGGGTTAAATGGAGGGCAGGGTTTTTTTTTTTTTTTTTAAAAATTTTTGGGTTTTTTTTTTTTTTAAATTGATACTTTTTTCCCAAAATTTTTAAAAAAACCCCCCAAATTAAGGGTTTAAATTTTAAAAATTTTATTTTTAAAGGAAAAAATTTCCCTTTTAGGGGGATTTTTTTACTTAAGGTTTTAAAAACCCCGATGCTGATAAAGTTTTTGCAAAAGGGGTGTTCCTGGAAAAATTTTGGGGGAAAAACCAAAAAAAAAAAAACCCCGTAAAAAAAAAACAGGGCAGGGAGAGGGAAGTTTGGCCCATTTTACCTGAAATATGCTACAATTTTTTTAAAAATCATGCTGTTTAAAAAAATTTTTTAAACATTAAAAAAAAGGGGTCAAAAACCGTAAGGAAAAAAAGGGAAAGGGAATAAAAAACCTTTTTTTTTTTAAAAATGGCAAAAAATTTTGAGGGGGCCTTTTTTGGAAAACTTCCTTCAGTCCACCCCCTGTCTCCTCAAATTTCCCCAAAAAAAGGGGGGGGATTTCCCCTCCCTTTTCCCCCACGTGGTGGGGCCCAAGGGGAAAGGGGGGGCCCCCCCGGTGGGTTTTTCCCGATTTGGGGGAATTTTGGGTCCAAAAACCCAAGTCATTTTTCCAAAATTTTTGGGGGTGCTGTTTAGTCAGTTTTTTAATTTTATATCATTTGCAATGGTCCCCGTGATTTTTTTTTATTTACATCCCCCCCAAAATATTTTTTTCCCCCGGGGAAACCCTTTTAAAACCCTTTTTAAAAACTAAAATTTTTGGGGAAAGGGCCCTTTTGAGGTTTTTTGTAAAAATACCCAAGAAAAAAAAAAAAACATAAATTTTTGGGGGCCCCCGGTTTTTAGCCATTTTGGGGGCCATGTATTCCCTTTTGCCAGTCACAGGGAAGGGGGTAATGAAACCCCGCGGGCCCCTTTTTTACTTTTAAACTAATAAGGGAATTTTTTTCCCATTTTTTTGGGAAAATTTTTAATTTTTTGGAAAAAAAAGATATTAATTCAGGGATGAGGGAAGTTATTTTTCCCCAAAATTTTTAATTTTAAAAAAGGGGAAAATTCCCCAAAAAAATTTTACAATTTTCCCTTTTTAAAGGGGGGTTAAAAACTATACGTCAATATTCCAAAAAATTTTTTCCCATTTCTTCGTTTTAAAAAAACCAAAAAATAACAAAAATGGGGTGGGGTATGGGGGCCACGTGCCACTTTCCCCCTTTTTTTCTGCTAAAAAGAACTTGATTTTTTTTGGGTTTTCCCCAAAGGCCCCAAAAGGGGGTTTTCCAAGGTTTTTTCTTTTGGGTTTTTGGGGGCCTTTTTTTCCCCCCAAACACAAGCTCTGAGAAGGGAAAAGGGGGGAAAAAAAAAAAAGCAAAGAGGCCCCCCGGGGAAAAAAAGGGGTTAAAAAAAAAAGGGGGGTTTTTTAAAATTTACATGGCCCATTTTTCAATTTTTGGGGGAAATTAAAGATTTAAAAAAAGAGGGGTTAAAAGGAGTTAAATGATTAACCCCCAAAGGGGGGGGATCCTGGGGTCAAACCCTTTTTCCCCCCGCTTTAAAAAAATTTTTAAAATCAGTTTTTTAAAACGTGCTATTTCCCTAGATGGTAAACATTGGGGTTTTTTTTTGGCAAAAAACCAAAAAGCAAAGAGCCCCAAAAATTTTTGCCTTTTTTTAAAACCCTATTTAAATGGTCTGCTACATCAGAAACAAGGGGGGAAATTTAAAAAAAATTTTAAAAAAAATAGGAAGTATTGGTTTAAAAACAATAATTTTTAAAATTTTACAGTCAAACATTTTTTTTCCAAAAATTTTAAATCAAACCCCCCAAAAGGGGGAAATTTACAAAATTTTTTTTAAATCTTGGATCATATTTTGGGCCCCCTTATGGATTAACAAGACAACACAGGAGCCCCTTTTTCCCTTTGGAAATGATATTTTAGGAATTTTCCTTAAAACCTTTTTGGGGAATTTTTTTTTTAAAAAATGATACTAAAAAAAATTTTTTGGCCCCCCAAAAATTTTGTAAAAAAGAGGAAAAATTTTAAAAAAAAAATTTTGCTGTTTTATGAGCAAAAAAACATGATGGGGTTTTTTCCCAAAAAAAATTTAAAAACCCCAAGGGCCCCGGGGGCCACTTTTTTTGGGATTTTTAAAAACTTTTTTATTCCCAAAATTTTTTTTTATCACAAAAATTTCCCCCCTTTCTCAATTTTTCCCTTTCCCGGCAGTCACAAAAAATTTTTGGGTGAGCAATAAGCAAGGGGGAAAAACCAAAAACCCCCGCGGCAAAGTGGGCCCCGGGGGTTTTTTTAAGGGTTTTTCCCGGGAAGAATTAATTAAAAAGGGGGGAAGCAAAAAGGGCTTTTTAACCCCCCCGATTAGGGAAACCCCTTTTTGGGCCTGCCCAAAAAGAAAAAAAGCTTGATCCAGGGGGAAAAAACCCCGTGATCCCCCCGGGGGAAAAAAAAAGGGGCCACCCGACACCCCGCCCCACCCACCTTGTGGGCTTTTTTGACGCTTAGGAAACGGACGCAAAAACCCCCCCCTTCCCAAAACCCCCCCCAAAAAACCCCCCGGTTTTGGGCCCCCCTAAAAAGCAAATGAAAAAAGACCAGAGAAGGGGCCCCCCCGGGTTCGGGGGAAACGTCCCCCTTTTTCCGCTGTTTACCGCCCCCCCTTCCCCCTTTTTTAAACCGAGTTTAAGCCCGCGAAAGGGGAAAAAGCCTTCTGACGGTTTGGCTCCAAGCTGCCGCGGGGCCCCCCAAAAACAGCACTAAAGAGGCCATTGACAGGGGTGGGGGAAAAAATCCCCCCAGGGACGTAAATGCGGGGGGGGAGGGCGCACTATTTTCTTGGTGGGCTGTCCCCTCACAACCCGCCATCCCCCCCAAAAAAAAGCGGGCGTTTTGAAAAAAGGGGTCATTCAAAAAAGGGCCGCCCAGTGGGGGGCCCAGGGAGGTCTCCGCCTTCCTCCCCCGTCGCCCCGGGGGGCGGGGACCCAAAAGGGGGGGTCGCGGCTCCCCGGGGGGGGCTCCCGGCGCCACTCGAATTCGGGAAAAAAGGGGCCCCCCCCCGCGCCCGCCCCCCGGGTCCCTCCATTCCCCCCTTTTCCGCTGGTTTTTATATTTTGTGACTGAAAGGGGGGCCGGGAAGGGGTGCCCCCAACTTTTTTCGCTGTCTTTTTTTTCGCAATTTGTCAACGTTTTTTCCTTTTTTTGGTTTTTTGGCCCCCCCGGGGGGTAAAGGTACCTTTTTTTGTTTTCCCGCCCCCCGGGGGGGGGGGCGGGGGGAAACCTTTTACCGTTTTTTTTCAAAAAACCCTTTTTCCTCTTTTTGGCAGCTTTTGGGGGTTTGTTGGGGTTTTAAAAAAAATGACCCCCCTTTTTTAAATTTAAATTATTTTGCCAAAAATTGTTTTGACCCCTCCTGCTCTCCCCTTTTGGTTTTAAAATTTTTTCAAATGCCCTTTTCTCCCGCCACTTTTAGGGGGATTTTGTTTATTAGGGGGCCAAAAATTTTTTGCTGTAGGGCAGGATGTATGGATTTGGGTTTTTTTTTTTTTTGTCCCTTATTCAATTTTTTTTTAACTGGGAATTTTTTTTTAAAAAATTTTAAATAATTGTTGAAAGGAAAGGGGGTTTCATTGGCCCTTTTTTAAAATTTCCCTTTTTTTGGACTTGTAGTTTTAAACTCCCCCCCCCTCCGGGTTTTATTCTTTTTTGTTTATTGTGTATGTAGTACACGCTTTGCTTGGTCTCTCTCTCTTTTTTTTTTTTTTCCCCCAAAGGGGGGGGGTTTTTTGGGGGAAAACCCCCGGAAAAATTTAAAAAAAACATTTTAAAACAAAAAACTATTTTAAAATGGTCACAACAAAACCCCAGTTGCAGACCAAAAATTTTTCCCTTTACATTTTCCCCCAATTTATATATGATTTTTATAATTTTATTTTTTTTAAAATTTTTTACACCTTAACGTATTAAAGGGTTGTCTTTCAAATTTGTTGGTAATTAAAATATTTTTTTAAAAACCCCTATTTTTTTACTTTTACAAATTTTAATTTTTTGGTTGTGGTATCCCTTTTTCCCCCCAAAAGGGGTTTTTTAAAATTTTTTTTTCAATTTTGTTTTTGGGTTTTTTTAAAAATTATATTTTCAATGGGGGGGGGAAACCCCCCAACATTTCTTTAGCCCCCCTTTTTTTGGCATGTTACTTTTCCACATTGGTTTTTTGGAAAGGTTTTTTTTTTTTATTTTTAAAGGCCAGTTTTTTTTTTGTTTTGTATTTTTTTTTTTGGGGGGTTTTTTTTTTTTAGTTTTTCTTTTTTATATCAAAACCCCAAAAACCCTTTTGGGCGCAATGTTTTTTTTGAAACACTGAAGGGGGGAAATTTTTTTGGAGGAAACCCCCTTTTGATGACAAATCACTTTTTTTTGGGGTTTTTTAAATTTTTGGGGGTGTTGGGGGGTGTTTTTTGGGTTGGACTGTAAAAACTTTGTATAAATTTTGGGGGGGTTTTGGGGGGCCCCCCAAACCAGCTGAAAGTTTTTGAGGGAATTTTTTGGGGTTTTTTTCCCTTTAAATTTTTTGGAAAATTTTTTTTCCCCCATTCTTTTTGTATTTTTTAGTCCCCCAATTTTTTTTCATATTTTTTTCCCCAAAACCCCCTTTCCCACAAAAACTGGGGGGGGAATTTTTCCCCCCCCTGGAGGGAGGGATTTAGCCCCAAACCCTTTTGGCCCCCCCGGGGTATCCCCCATCCCGAAGTGGGAAAATGAGGGGTTTTGGGTGCTCCCCAAAAACCCCCTGATTAAAAATGGTTTTGGGGGGCCCCCAATATATTTTAAAGGAAGTCGGGTACAAAAAACTTCAGTCCCTGGGAAGTCTGATGCCCCCAAAAGGGCCAAGCTAGGGAATTTTGGGGGGAAAAAGATCCCCCGGGGCACCCGGTGTTTTTTGGGAAAGGGAAAGCCTGTTTTCACCTCTCCCCCAATCCCGGCGTGCAAAACCCCGGGGGAAAAAATTTTCTGTTTTTGGGGTTTTAAAAAAAAAAGAAGAGCACAGAGGACTTGGGGGTTTCAACTTGGGTACCCCCTTTTTCCCCCAAAAAATAAAAGACCAAGCAAAATTCCTAAGCCCTGATTCCAGGCCTTAGTCCTAGACCCTTTTTAGGAAAACCCCCCGGGGTAGAAAAGGGAACCCGGGGCCTGAAGGGAAGGAACCCCCCCCTGGAAGGGGTTTTTCCCCCCTGGACTAAGGAGCCCCCCTTTTTGGGGAAAAAACATCAAGGGGGCCAGGCAGTAGTCACCACCGGGCCCCTTTGGGGGGGGCTGTGGACTTCAGGTATTTTTCCCCCCCCCGGCCCCCCCCGTGCTGGCCCCCGGGGGAATTTTTAAAAACTTTCTCCCCAACTCCCAAAAAACCCAGGGACCGGACCCCCGGGGCTCCTTCTGTTTGGGGGGAAAGGCCCAAAGGGGGAAAAAAAATGAGAGACTTTTTTTGGGGAATTAGGAATTTTAATATCTTACCCAAGCCCCCCCAAAAATTTTTTTCCAAAAAAAAGGGGCGGGAAAAGGGGGGAAAAAAATTTCTGGGATTGGAGGGGGTTTTCCCAAAAAGGGATGGGGCCCCCAAAAAACCCCCAAAAAATTTTTCACGACACCAAAACCCCCTTTTGGGAAAAATGGGGGAAAAATTTTTTAAAAAAGGGTACAAATAACCCCCCTTGTGAATGGGTTTTTGTAAAGCAATCAGATTCATGGAAAAGGGGGCCAAAAAAAATTTTTTTAAATGCAGATTTTTGGGGCCTTTTAAGCAGGGACTAAAGAAAATTTTCCCCGGGGGTTTAAAATTTAAAAAATGAGGGATTCATGAAAAAAAAAAGGGGGCAAGCGAATAAAGTTTTTTTTCATGAGGGGAAAAAATGGGAAAAATAATTTTTAAAAATTTTTTTTTATTTGAAAAAATTTTTTGGTTTTTTAAAAGTTTTTTCTTCGGATTTGAAGGAAATTTTCTTAAGTTATTTTTAAAGTAAAGCCAAAAATTTTTTTTCAATTTTAAATTTTAAATAAGAAAATAATTTTTTTTCTTAATTCCCCTTTTTTAATGTGAAAACTATTTGTGAAACCCCCTTTGGGAATTGGGGGTTTTTTTTTAAAAAACCAAAAAAAAATTGGGGGTTTTTTAGAAAAATTTTTAAATTTAAAACCCCCCGGTTTAAAAATCAAGGCTTTTACTAAAATGTTGGGGGTTTTAAAATATGCGGGGGAAAGCCCAAAAAAGGGTTTCCCCCATTCCCAAAAAGGGGGGGAAAATTAAAAAAAATCCCTTCCGGTAGGCCGGAAAAAAAAAGGGGTTAAAATTAAAAGGGGTTTTTTTGGGCTGGCTTCCCCCCCAAAATTTTTTTAAAAAATTTTTTTCCTATTTCCCCAAAAAAAAAAAAAAAAAAAATTTTGTTCCCCCAAAAAAAACTTTAAATACTTTTTATTTTTAAAATTTTTTAAAAGTGATATTGTTTTGGTTTTTTTTTACATTTTTGGTGGGCTAGGGGGCCAAATTTTTTTTTTGGGGGTTTCCCCCCCAATTTTCCCAAAAACTTTTTTTAAAATTTTTTAAAAAAGGGGGCTTTTTTGTTTCTTTTAAAAATTATTTTAAAAAGTCCATCAAAAAGGGGGGGTTGGACACATAAAATTTTTTGGGGGAAAATTTTTCAATGGAATTTCTATTCAGCCCCTCAAAAAAAATAAAATAATGTCTTTGGGGGCCCTGGTGGAGCTGGAGGCCCTTTTTTTTAAAAAACAACTCAAAAAACCAAAAACCGAAAAAATCAGTTCGAAAAATTTAAAAAGGGGGGGTAAATAATCGGGACAAAGGACGTGGAGGTGGTAAACCTAATGGGTCTTGCCTCCAAATTTAAAATTTTTTTTGGCATTTGCCCGGATAATTTTTTAATTTTAAAAAATTTTACCTCCGTAACGGGGAAAGGTAATTTACCAAAAACCCTTTCCCAAGAAATTTCCTTTTAGGGAATAGGGGGCAACCCTTGCCCGCCCCGACCAAATTTTTTGGCGATTTGTACTTTTTTGGGGGTTCCCCTTTTGAGGTTGGAATTTTTGCTTTTAAATTTAATCCCGTCATTAAAAAGAAATCAGTGGCACAAAAAAGTTCCCCGAAAGTCTGGGAAAGTTTTAAAAAAAACTTTTAATTAAATTGTTGGTTACCTTAAAAAATTGGTTAGGGGTTAGAATTTTTACTCAAAATGGGTTTTTTATGTTGCTGATTTTTTTTTTTTACCGATTTTTTTAAACTTTTTCTTATTTCTGTCTTTAAACTTTTTAAATGTTTTGAACCCCTGTTAGTTAACAACTTGAGGGGGGGCCCGATGACAAAGAATGATAAAAGGGACTTATTGCGGACCCCCAGACCAAAATTTCCCTAAGAATATTTTTTTCTGGTTCTTTGTTTCTCATGTGGCCCGGGGCCAAAAAGGTTTACCCCCTTCCTTTCCCCGAGGGGGGGAAAAAAACAAAGGAAAAGGGGGCGAAACCCGGGGAGCAAGAAAATTAAAACCAAATTCCCAAAAGGGGTTTAAACACACTTGCCGGAGGGGAGATACCCCTGACCAAAAGGGGGGTTTACCAGGGAAGATTTTCCCTTACATGAGGTGTGCGGGCCCCCCCCAATTCCCCAAAGTGGGGGGAACTCAATGAAAAAATTTGTGGGAGTGGGGGGTTCCCTCTGGCTCTCCCCCATTTTAAAAAAAAGTTTAACCGTGATATTTAGAGGGGGAAATTTTTTTGAAAAAGGGGGGAAAAGGAAAGGTTTCTTATAAGGATTTGGGCCCTTTTTTTCAATTTCTCAACTACCCCAAAAAAAGCAAGAAGCCAGCAGGAATAGGTTTAACCGGGTACAAAAAAAATTGGGGCCCAAAAATTAATCTCTGGAAGGTTTCTGCTTAAAAGGGGGTTTTTGTAACCCCGAAACAGGGTTTTATCTCAGCTTCTGAGTAACTTGCTGCAAGGGCTAGGGAAATAATTTTTCCCCCCACCCTTTCACTCCAAAACCCGAGTTTCCAAATCCCCAAACCCTTTCGAGTTTCCCCCCTGAAACTTTCTCAAAGAGAAACGTAAAAATTTCGCTTTATTAAAACCTCTACCTTCTCTTTGTTCTTTGGGCCCCACCGAGACCCCGAGTCTGCTTTCATGTCCCAAAAGCAATTCCTTTTTCCCAAAAAAAAACCTTAAAATTTTGAGATTTGTCCAATTTACAAAAATTTTATTTGACCTTTAAACCCCCGGGAAAAAGCACCCCGGTTTTTTCCACGGGGTTAAATTAGTATAGGGGTTTTTATAGATGTCCTTAAGGGAGGTCTAAAAAGTTGCCTTTATCCCGTTGCTCAGGGGGATTATCAAAAAGGGATTTGGGTTTTTCAAAAAACTCATCTGGTCAGTCAAAAAAATTTTACTTTATTTCTCAAAGGTTTATTTCATTGGGTGATTTTGTTGTTTTAAAAAAAGTATTTGCATTTGTGAGATTTGCCCCCCCTTGGGGGGGGATTTTAAAAACCCTTTTTTATGGGCCAAATTTAATTGCTAGTGTTTTTTAAAATACGGCTATATTTTTAAGGGGGTAAAGGGAAATTTTCCCTTTCCCCCTGAGCTTTTTCCGGCTTTTTTTATTGGGGAAAACTGTCCCCATGGAATGAAATTTTGGTTTCTCCTTTTTTTTTGTATTTTTTAATTTAAATTTTTTTATTTGGGCATAAAAAAATTGCAAAAATTTTTTGCATGTACAGAATAAGGGGTTTTAAAATAGGTTTTCATGTGGAAGGGTAAATTTAGCCCAAGGGAAAATGGAATTTTACCTCACATCTTATCTGTTTCTGTGTGAGGAAAAATCAAAATTTTATTTTAGGGACTTTTTTAAGGTAGGGTCATTTTGTTAATTATATCACAAAGTTGTGAATAGATGGGACTTTTTTCTCCCTCTTAGGGAAAATTTTTTTGCCCTTTGACCCCCCATCTCCCCAAAAAAAAACCCAGCTTCGGTAAAAAAACCATTTTTTTTCTATGTTTTTTAAAAGTGGCCATGAAGAATTTGGGATAAAAAACTCACTCCCTGTTTGTGGAATTCCCTGGTGACGAAAAATTTTCGGGGTTTTCTTTTTGGAAAAAATTTTAATTTTAATTTTCTTTATTTTTTATGGCTATTTATATAGTCATTCTTTACATTTTAAGAATATTAAACATTTTTTATTTTTTCTTTAGGACTTTCAAATTTTTGCCCATTAGGAATCTATTCAAGCTGTAGTAGTTCCCCCGTTTTTGGTTTTTTTTGGTGGTTTAAAAAAATTTGGGGGAAAAAAGGAAAAAAAAAGGTTGGAAAATGGGGGGATGACAATCCTTTATGCCCCCAAAGGCCAGGTTTTTGGTTTTAGGGGGGGGAGGGAAATTTCCCGGGCCTGTGGACAGCCTCTTTTTTGTTGAGGGAAATTTAAAGGACAAAATCTAAGTAAATGAGGTTTTTGATTTTTAATTTTCCCGGTGATTTGTGTGTGAACACCGTTACTAAAAGTTATTCTTCTTAAAAAAATGTATATTAAACTCCTTTTCCCCTTTGAAAATTTGGTTTTTAGATTTTTTTTTTGTTTTTGGTATTAATTGTGTTTTTTGTGTCCTTTATATCTTGCATTAACTCTTTCCGAAATAGACTAAAATTTCTCAACCCATGGGTTGATTTTTCCCTTCACTGATTATTCCCTTTTATGGGGGGAAGGTTTTAGTGGACGTGTCCCCAAATTTCTTTTTTTTGCCTTTTTTTCCGCACTTTTTTGGGCCAGTGCCCAAAAAAAAACCTTTGGCCAGAAGAATTAAAAAGGGGCTGTTTCTTCTAGGTGTTTTTAAAAGGGGCAAGTCAATCACAAGGAGATTTTCCCACACCGTTATTTGGGTGTTGTCAAAAAAAAAACCCCCAAAAAAAAAGAGAAGGGCAAAGTTTATTTAAAAGGGAAAAGCTTTTTATACTTTGGTTTTGGGGGTGTAAACCCGGGACAGCCAAATTTTGTAAAAAAACTTATGAAATTTCTTAACAGTAAAAAAAATGAAAAATAGACCCCAAAAATCATTTTTGAGATATTCCCAAAGGGAAAAGGAAATTAATCCTTTTGGGTATCTTGAAATCCCGGTTTTTCATGTTTATTGTAGCATTATCACAAAGCCAAGAATAGTAGAATCAACTCAAAAGTGTTTTGGATGACGAAAAAAAAATGGGGTATAAAATATACCAAAGGAAAAATTTTAATAAAAATGAAAAAAAAAATTTTTTTTAAAATTTCAGAGGGGAGTGAAAAAATTCTTCCGCTTTTTAAAAAAAAAAGAAAATACTGATTTTTTGAAACCCTGAGTGAAACCTTGGGAATTATGCCCCGGGAAAAAAAAAACGGGGAGAGAAAGAAAAAAAAAATGCTTTGGGTTTTTCTTATATGTGGGAACTAAAAAGAAAGTCAAAATATAGAAAAAGAATAGAAAAGTGGGTTAGAGGGGGGGTGGGGTTGGAAAAGGGGGCCGGGCAAAGGGTACAAATTTTCAGTGTATACAGGGGGAAAAAAAACTAGGATAAAATAAAAGCCCTGAGGACTGCCGTTAATATTTTATTTTTTACCCAAAAATTTTTTTAAAAAATGGTTTTTCTGTTTTTATCACAAATAAAAGGTAACTTGGGGGTTGGGAAAATGTTAAATTCTTTAAACTGCAGTAATCTTTGAGTACAATTCTGTCCGCTGGGGTCTTTGGGGAGCTCGGGGGCCCCCCTTTCGAAATGGGGCGGGGGTGGGGCCCCGCCCTCCCCTGACAGGGGGGGTTTCCCCAAAGGCCTCTTCCCGGGCGGGATCCCCCTCTGGCTTTTCTCTGCCCCCCCCCCCCCTGTTCCCGGGGGCCACCCAGTGCCCTGGGTTTTAAGGGGCCCGGAGGGGCGGTTTAGGGAGGGACGTGACCCTCGGTCCAAGCAGCCTGCTTTCGCGCTCCCACACCAAAAGGGCCCCTCTCCGCCTCCCCCCCAAAAGCCGCCGGGGGGGGCCCGGGAAAAGCCCGGGGGAGTGGCCCCCTGCGGCCGCCGGGCAGGGTAAACCGCCTCCGGGGTTTTTTCTGGGGTGGCACCCCCAAAACCCAAAGGGGGGGCAAAAACCCCCGGAACACCCGGGGGTCCC
>JAKFHU010002420.1:0-21663 GCA_023783475.1 Daubentonia madagascariensis
TTTTTTTTAAATTTTTTCACCAAGGGGCTTGGGAAAAAATTCTTGAGGGGAAAAAGGGGTTTTGCCTTTTTTTTTTTTTTTAAAAACCCATTTAAACCCGTAAAAAAAATAACTTTTAAAAAAGGGGGGGGCTTTTTAAAAAACCTTTTTTACTTGGTTTTTTATAAACAAAAGGGGTTTTTTTAAAGGTAAAACCATCCCCTTTTTTAAAAAATTTTTTGGGGGGTTTTGCCAAAAAAAATTTGGGGCTACCTTTTTTAGGGGTTTTTAGGGGGTTTTTCCCCCCTTTAAACCAAAATTTTAAAAAGGAAAAAAAAAAAAAAGGGGGGAATTTCCCCAAAAAAAACCCCTTCTCCAAAGCCTTTTCTTGTTTTTACGTGGAAGGGGCCCCCCCCCCGGGGGGGGTTGGGTTTTTTTTTTTAAAAAACCCTTTACAAAAAAAACCAAAGGGGTTTATAAAAAAAAAAAAACATTTTGAAGGGAAAAGGGGGGGCCCTTTAAAAAAAAAAGTTTCCCTTTTTTTTGGGTTTTCCCCTTTTTTTCTTTTCCTGGAAAAAAAAAAAAAATTTTTTTAAACAAAACCCAATTTTTAAAAAAAAATTTCCCCCGTAAAAAAAAAAAAATTTTGGGGAAAAAAACCCTTTTTTTTTTATTTTTGGGGGGGGGACTTAAATTTTTTTTTTAATTTTTTTTTTTTTGGGGTTTACGTAAAAAAAACCCCAAAGTTTGGGGAAAAAAAAATTTTCCTTTACTACCCCCCAAAAAAATGAAAAAAAATTTTTTTTAAAAATTTGGGGCCCCCTTTTTTTTTTAAAACCCCCAAAAATTTTTTTTAAACCTTTTTTTCCCCATGGGAAAAAACTTTTTTTAAAAATTTTTTTTTACCTTTAAACTCCCCCCCCAAAAAAAATTTTCCCAAAAAAAATGTTTTAAAAAAAAAAAAAAAAAAAAAAAAAAAATTTAAATTTAAAAAAAACCAAAAAAAAAAAATTCATTTTTTTAAAAAAAGCCCCCCCTTTTTTTTTTTTTTAAAAAAAAAACCCAATTTAAAAAAATTTTTTTTTAGAAAATTGGGTTTTTTTGGAAAAAAAAAATTTTGCTAAAAGGGGCCCCCAGGGAACAAAAAAGGGGTTTTTAAAAAAAAAAAGGAAAAAAAAACTTTAAAAAATGTTCAAAAAAAAAAAAAAAAAAAAATAAAATTGAAAATTTTTTCCTGGGCCCCCAAAAACCCCTTTAATTTTTAAACCCAAAACAACCCCTTTTTTTTAAAAAAGGGGGGGGAAGGGAAAACAAAAATTTAAAAAAAAAAAAAGCAGTAAAAAAAAAAACAAAAAAAGCATGAAAATTTGGGCGAAGGGCTTTTTATTGCTTTTTTTAAAAAAGATTAAAATTTTTCCGGGTTTTAAAAAATTTTGGGAAACCATTTTTTTAAAAAGATTAGTTGGCAGGAGGGGGGAAAAAAAAGGGGTTAGGGGTTTATTTACTCCCTACTTTGAAAAAAAAAACCCCCCCTGGAGGGAAAAACAAAAATTTTTTCCCGTTTCCCCCCCTTTAATTTTGGGAAAATTTTCCCAAATTAAAATTTGGGGGAAAATTATTTTAAAGGGGGGCACCCCCAGCTTTAAATTTTCCCTTTTCCAAGGTTTTCATTGCTTAGGGTTAAATTTAAGGGGGAAAATTTTTCCGTTTTGCAGGCCCTTTATTTTCCCTTTTAAATTTCCCCGTTTTTTTTCCAAAGGACATTTGGGTTTGGGGGCACCCCAAAAGGGCCCCCCGAAAAAAAAAAGGGAGAAATTTTTTTCCAAAAACCCCGTCCATCTCACCCGGGGCTCCCCCGGGGGGGGGCCCCCGGGGGGGGTTGTTTTTACCCCTTTTTAAATTTGGGGCCTTTTTCCCAAAACCCCCAAAAGGGGCCCCCGTGGGGGAAGGGGAAAGGGGGGAAAACCGGAGGGGGGGGGGGAAAAGGGGGGGGCCCCGGCTTTTAAAATTCCACCAGCCCCCCAAAACTTTCAGGGGGGGCCCCCTTTTCAGGGGTTTTTTGGGTTTTAAGGGGGTTTTAAAAACTTTCCCCAAGAAAAAAAAAAAAGGGGGTTTTTAAAAAAAACCCACCCCAAATTAAAAAAAAAAAAAATGGGTAAACCAAACCCCCGGGTGGGAAACCCCAAGGGGGAAAAGGGGGGGCCCCTTTTTTTTTTTTTAAATGGAAAATTTTTTTTTGCCACTTTTTCCCGATGCAGGGGAAAAACCCCCTTTTTCCCCAAAAAATTTTTTTTGATGGGGGTTGCCAGGCCAAAGGGGGCCCAAACAAAATTTTAAAAAGTCAATGGGAGTGTTTTTTTGGGTGGGGACCAGGGGGGGTTTCAAAATTTTTTAAAAAAAAAGGAAAAAAACTACTAGGGAAAAAATTTTTTTGGGGTTTAAATTTGAAGTTAAAGATTAAACCCCTCCCCACCCCCAAAACTTTTAAAAAAATTTTAAAATTTCCCGGGAATTTTTTTTTTGAATAAAAAAAAACACCCCCCCAAAACAAAAAAAAACCAAAATTTCAAAAAATACAAGGGGTTTCCCCCCCCAAAAAAAAAAAAAAATTTTTCCATTATTTCTGAAAAAGGGGCCCAAAAAAAGCTTTTTTCCCCTTTTTTTAAAAAACCCGTTTTTAAAAATTTTTAAAATTGGGGGGAAAAAAAAAAAAAGGGTTTACGGGGCGGTTTTAAAAAGAAAAAAAGGGGAAAAAATTTCAGTAACCCCTAAAACGCAAAGGAGGGTCTTTAAAAAAAAAGGAAAAAAAATTTTTAATTTTTTTTTTATACATTGAAAAAAAAAAAGGGGAAATAGAAAGGGGGAAAAAAACCCCAAAAAAAATTTTTTTTTTTTTTCCCGGTTAAACTCTTTTAAAAAATGGGTAAAAAAAAAAGGTTTTTTTTTTTTTTTTTTTTTAAAAAATTAAACAAAAATTTTTTTCCCCAAGGGAAAAATTTAAAAATTTTTTTTTAAACAGAAAATTTTAAAGGGGGGGAAAAAAATTTAAATCCCAAAAAAATTTTAAAAAAAAGGGAAAAAAAAAACCAGGGTGGGGAAAAAAAAAAAACTGGGGTTTGAGGGAAAATTTTTTTTTCCCCGGGGTGCCTTTTTTAATGAAAAAAAAAAAAAAAAAAAAAAAATTTTTTTTTATTTTCAGGGTTTTTTTGGGCCAAATTTTTTTTTTGGGATTTTAAAAACCCCCTTTTAAAAAAAGCTTTAAAGGGCCCTTTCCCCTTCCCCCCAAAGGCCCTTTATTAAGGGTAAAAAAAACTTTAATTTTTTTACATTTTCAGGAAAAAAAAGCTCCCCTCTTTTTAAAAAAAAAAATTTTAAAAGCTTTCTTTTTGGGCCTTTTAAAACTTTTTTTTTTTTCAGGGGGGGGTGGTTTGAAAAAAAAGGAAATAATTTTAAAAAGGGGAAAAAACCAGGGGCCCTTTTTTCCCGGGGGAAAATTTTTTTAAAAAAAGGGTTTCTTGAAAATTTTTTAAAAAAAAATTTGAAGGGGGGGGGGGCTTTTTTTTGGGGGGCATTAAAATTTTTTTTTTTTTAAATGTTTTTCCAAATTTTTAAAAAAAATTTTTTTGGGGCATTTTTTTTTTTTTTTTTAAAAAGCTATCAAAAAAAAAAAAATTTTTTTGTTTATTCAAAAAAAAGGGGTGCAAACCTTTCAAAAAATTCAAAAAAAGATTTTTTTTAAGGAAAAAACTTTCTGTGTGGCCCCCCCCACTTTCTTTGCATGTGGGGGGTTTCTTTTTAGGAAAGGGCCCAAAAAAAAAAAAAAAGGGTTTTGGGGGGGGAAAAAAAATGGAAAGGATATTAAAAATTTTCCCCCCCCCCGGGGGTTTGTTTTCTTTTAAATTAAATTTCCCCTACCCAAAAAAGGAAAAAAAATTTCAAAAGTTTTTTTCTTACTAACCATTTTTTAAAAAAAAAAAAATAAAACCCTTTTTTGTCCAAAAGTTTAAAAAATTTTTATTTTAAAAATCAAAAAACTTCTTGGGAAAAGGGAAAAAGGGGAAAAAGAAAGGGTAGGGAAAAAAGGAAAGGGGGGGGGGGCAAGGGGGAAAAACCCAAAAAACTATAAATTTTAAAAATTTTTCTTTTAAAATTTAAATGGTTTTTTTTAAAATTTGGGGTTTTGGAAAAAAAAAATTTTTAAAAAAGGGAAAAAAAAAATTTGGGTTTCAAAAAAAAGTTGTTTTTTAAAAATTTTCCCCTTTTTGTATCAAAACCCCGGGGGACCCCCGGGGGGCCAAAGGAAAAAATTTTTGGGAAAAAAAAAAAAAAAAAAAAAACCAAAAAAAATAAAAAAAAACCTGTTTCTGAGAAGGAGAAAAAAATTTTTCCCATTTTTTTTCCTAAAGCCCGCTTTTCCCTTTTTTTAGAAAAAAAAAGGAAGGGAAAACCCCTTTAAAACTTTGGGGGTTTTTGGGGCAAAAAAATTTGGAATTTTGCCCCTTTTTTTTTTTTTTTTTTGGGAAAAAAAATTTTTCCCCCTCCAAAAACCCTTTTTTAAACCCTAAAAAACTGATTTTTTAAAAAAAATGATTTACCCCTTTTTTTTTATTTTGGGAAAACCCCTTTCAAATTTTCCCCCCTCTCCCCGGGTTTTCCAAAAAAAAACTGTCCCCCCAAAAAACAAAAAATAAAAAGAATTTTTTTAAGGGGGAAAAAAGGGGTTTCCATTGGGAGTTTTCCCCCGGGAAAGGGGGTCTGCTAAAGGGGGAAAAAAAAAAGGGAGGGCCCGGGGGAAAAAGGGGGGGGCCCCATTCAAAAATCCCATTTTTTCCATGTTCCCCTCGGCCCCCAATCTTTTTATTTCCCCCCGGGTTTTTGGTTAAAAATTTCCCAAAAAAATGTTAACATAAACTGTCTTAAAGGGCCCAAAAAAAAGCTCCTTTAGGAAAGTTTTTTTTAAATTTTTTTTTTTTTAAATTTACCTGCCCCCTTAAACCCCTAAACCTCTTTTAAAGGGGGAAAAAGGGTTTTTGGGATTCCCCCCTTTTTCAAAAAAACGCCCCCGGGGAACAGGAAAAAAAAAAGGCAAAGCATGGGGGCCCAAAAAACCCCCTTTAATTTTTTAAAAAAAAAAAAACCCCCAATTTTTTTTTTTTTGCAGGGAGGGGAAATTTTAAAAATGGGAGGAAAAAACAGAAAAAATCATAAACAAACCAAAAAAACCCCCAAAAAGGGGGAAAAACAGGGGGGTTTTTTTTTAAAAAAACCCCCAAAAAAAAAGGGGGGGGTTTAAGGGGCCCTTTAAACCACTAAAAAAAACTTTTCTTGTCTTTTAAAAATCTGTTTTTAAGGGGTTAAAAAAAAAAAAAAAAAACCTTTAGTTTTTTTTTTTTTTTTTTGCTGTGTTTTCCCTTGGAAAAAAATTTTTCCTATTTTAAAAAATTTAGGGGCTGCCCGGAAAATTTGGGGCCTTTAAAGGGCCCCCCCCTTTAGGGGCTTATGGCTAGCAAAATGGGAGTTAGCCCCACTGTTTTTTTTTCTTTTTTTTTTAATTTATTATTGGCCATGCTAATTTTTTTTTCTGTTTTAAAATTTCCCCCAAAAATTTTTGGGGGTTTTTGTTGCTTTCCGAAAAAAAGGGGGGGGCCCCCCCCACTGTTTTTTTTAAAAAAAAAATTGTTTTTTTAAAAAACCCTGGAAAAAAACTTAAAAAAAAAAATTGGGGGGAAAAATTTAAACTCTTTAAAGCCAAAAAATTTTCCCAAAAGAAAAATAAAAAGGTTCCCCCCCCCAGGGGGGCCTAAAAGTGACACCAAAAAACCCTGCATGGGTTTGAGGGGCCCGAGTCTGGAAAAAAGAGTTTTAAATTTTTTAACCCCGAGGAAAAAAAAACCCGGCCCCAAAAAGAGTTTTTAAATTTTTGAGGGTTTGCAGCCAAAAAAATGTCCAAATTTTTAAAAAAAAACACTTTTTTGAAACTTAAAAACCCCAGGGGCGGAAAATTTTTTGGGGGGAAAAAGTCTTTAATCAAAAAAGGGCCCCCAAAAACCTTTTAAAAAGGGAAAACCCTTTTTATGGAAAAAAGGGGACGAGTGGACCCCGTAAAAATTCCCCCACCCTTGCATTTTTTTTTTTTTTTTTCCTTCCTAGAAAAAAAAAAAAAATGCCCCCCAAAATTTCTCCCGGGGGCCCTTTTTCAAAACCCACTTTTCCCCCCTGCTGAAGGGGGCATTCAGAAATGGGGGAACCCCAGATTTTTTTTTCTGGGGGGCCTTTTTTTCCCGGGGGGCAAAAAAGCACTAGGGGGTGGGGGGACAAAAAAAATCAATTTTTTTCCTCCCCCCTCCAAAACCCGTAGAAAAAAAAAGAAAAAAAAAATTAAAAACCCAAAATTCACTATTTTTTTCCCCCCCCCAATGGAAAAAACCCCAATCAAGGGGGTCTTTTGCCAAGTAATATTTAAGTTTTTTTAAAAAAAAAATAAAAAATTTTTAAAAAAATTTTCCCCCTTCCCCCCCAAAGGGGAAAAAAATCTGCAATTTAAAAAAAGGGGCAAACCCCGGGGCTAAAAAAGGGAGGCATTTAAAAAAATAATTTCCCAGGGGAAGGGGGAAAGGGGGGGGGGACCCGGGGCTTGAGATCCTGGGCTCCAGGTCTTTTTTTGGTTTTTCAGCCAAAAAAAAATCGGGCCCAAAGGGGCCCAAAAGGGGGGGCCCCCTTGGCCCTTCCAAAAAGGGCCAAAAAAAACCAAAAACCCGGCCCAAAAAACTTTTTTTCTCCAAGGGGAAAAAAAAAAATACTTAGTAAACGTGGGGTAGGGGGGGGTTTTAATTTTTTGGGGGGCCTAGGTTCTTTATTTAATTTTTTTGGGCCTTTTTAATCAAAAAAAATCCCCCTTTTTTTCCTTTTTTTACCCAAAAAAGGGGAACCCTTGGGCCAAAAAAAAAAAAGGGTTTAAAAACAATTTTTGCCCAAGGTTTGAGGGGGGAAAAAAAGCCCTTTTTTAAAAGAAAAGCCCTTTTTTTTATTTTAAATTTTTTCCCTTTTCCAAAAGTGGAAAAAAGGAATTTCAGTAGGTTCCCCCCCAACCCCTTTTTATCTTTTAAAAGCCTTTAAAATTATCCAGAAATTTACTTTGCTGGGAAACCCCCAAAAAAAGGAGATTTTCAAAAAAAAAAAATTTTAATGTAAAATTTTTTTGATGGGGGGGAAAGAAAAAAAAACCCCCCCCAAGATCCCCCTTTCCCCCAAAACCCCCTCCCTAAAAAAAAAACCCACCCCCAAGGGGGGGGGGGGGGGAAGGTGGGGGGGGGAAGGTAATGGTGTACCCGGGGAAAACCCCCCAAATTTTTTTTAACCAAAAATTAAAACCCAAAGGGGACGTTTGGGTTTTTTTAAAAATTTCAATTTTTTGGGGGCCAGATTTGGGGCTGGAAATATCTTCTACCCCTTAAAAAAAACCCCCCTTTCCCTCTTTTTTCCAAAAAAAAAAATTTTAAAAACCCTTTTTTCCCGGTAAAATTTTGGGGATTTTAAAAAAGAAAAAACCCCCCTTTAAAAAAAGGTGCTGAACCCAAAAAAAAGTAAAAAAAAAAAAAAAACCAAAGCCTCTTAAAAAAATTTTCTTTCCCAATCTTTAGATTACTTTGTTTTTACCCCCCCGGGAACACAGCTTTTTTTCCCCCCCTACCCTAAATCAATTTGGTTTAACCTGGGGGGGTGGATTAAAACCTTTTAAAATTTTTCCCAAGGGGGGTTTTTTTGGGTTTTTCCCCCCATGGTTTGTATTCCCTTTCACTTTAAAAAAAAAAAACCCCCTGTATTTAAAACCCCCCCTTGATAAAAAATTTAGGAAAAAAACCACTTTTTTTCCAGGTTCTTTTGCTAGGTTGTTTTAAAAAGGCAAAAAAAAAAAAAAAAGGGGGGGTTGGGGCCCCCCGGTAATGGGAAGCCCCCCCGTTTTAAAAAAAAATGGGGGGAAGGGGGAAAAAAAAGGGGCCCCCTGGGAAAAAAAAAAATTTCCAAAATGGGAGAAAAAAAGAGGGGACAGTTCCAAAGGGGAAAAAACTTAAAAAAAGGGAAAAAAAGGGGAAAAAATTGGGAAGGGGGAAAAGGGTGGTCACCAAAAAAAAGTGGGGGGGTTTTAAAAAAGTTTAAAAGGGGGGGGCCCAAAAGGGGGCCGGGGGGTTGGGCCCGGGGAAAAAAGGGGGGGGGCAGGGGGCCCCAAAAAAACCCCCGGGGGGTATCAAAAAAGGGTTTTGACCCGGGATGGCTTTGGGGGGGCAAAAAGGGCCCGCAGGGCGAGTCCAGATTATAAAGGGCCCTTTTCACCATATGCCATAACTAAAAAAAATTTTTCAGGGGACTTCACATGCAGGCCGCGAAGGAAAAAAAAAAAACCTTTAAGCAACTTGAAGTGGTTCCAAAAGGATCAAAAAAGAATTCATTTCCCAGTGGGTTTTCTCATGAAAAGATGGGACTGGCGACTGGGAACCAAGTTTTTCAGGACTGGAAGGCAAGGGGCTGAAAAAAAGGAGATTTGCCCCCCAAAGAAAGCCCAGGCTCACCTCTTCAGGGGAGGGGGGCCTGGCCCTTGAACCCCAAACAGCCAGGAATTTTTTGGCCAATTGTTTTTTTGGCCCAATGGTTTCCCTAATTTATTGTTGCCCAAGAATAATTTTTACACATTTTTTTTACCACACCAATCTGTGGACGTTAAAAAAAAAAGAAATTCATTCCAAAAATTTACGGTTTGCCTTCAACAGGGAGGGAAAAAAGGGAAAAAGCACTCTAATATTCAATTATTTGGGATTTCCAAGAGGGAGGGGGACACGGAAATTTTGGGCCCAACCTAAAGAAAATTCTACTGAAAAAATGGGCCTAAATGGGGAAGGGAGGGGGGGGGGGGGGGGAAAACTTGTTAGGGGTTTGCTTTGCTTGTTGGGGGGGCAAGGGAATGTGAAAGGGGGGTCAGGACTGGGAAAACTTTTTCCCACCCTTGTTTTGACAAGGACCGGCCCCCAACGGGGGAACCCACCCTTGGCTTGAAGATTGTGAACCCCCGAGGGATAAAGAGTGGGACCAGACTTTGGTTCTGGGGCAGTCAGGAGGCAAAAGAAGGCATAACGAAAGAGGTACAGGAATTGGGGCAAGTGGGGAGGAGGGCGATATGCCCAAAAGTGAAAGGGCCCTGCGGGGGGGGGGGGTGAACGACGGTTGGTGGAGGGGGCCAGGAAATCCTGGGTGGGGGACCTAGGGCAGTGGAAGAAAAAGGGGGTTTCCAGGGCAGTGCCCTGGAAAGTGGCCAAGAGGGGAGAGAAAAAGCCCAAGAAAACAAAAAAGGGAGAAAAACTCTAGGGGGAAGAGGAAGGGGAGGAAAAAAAGGGGGAGGGGCTAAACCAGAAAGGGGGTAGGCGAAGAAACTGAAACCCAACCAAAAAGTGGGTCCCAGGTGATTTTTTTGGGTGGTCCTATCTGAGTATTCCATTTAACATATAAAAAAAAAAAAATGGGGGGTTGCCCAGGTTATTAATTTCAAAGCTCTCCCAGGGAAAAATTTACCAATTAGGTGTCCTTATTTTAAGGGGGGGACAACGTATTTTAAACAAGGCAAGGTGGAAAAATCAATTTTAGCATTTTATTGGCTTGTGTAATTCCTCTGTTTGAAGTGTTAATATCAGATGACTAGGAATCCAACATTTAGTCAAAAAACACCAGAAAAAACCTTTTTTCCCCAAAACAATGGTTGGCAGGGGGGGGGGGAACCCCAAAGTGTCAAAAAAAAACAAAGGTTTTTTTGCAACTGAGTTTAGTTCTTTAAAGCGTTGCTAAAAAAAAAAAACCGGTTAATTTAAAGTTCAGTTTTTTGATTAAAAAAAACCTGTGTTTAAACATAAAAGTCCCTGGTTAAAAAGGCTAGGGGCTCCCAAGGATGATTGAGGGGGTTAATGAACCAAAAAAAAGGATTCTTTAACTTTTCCACTGGTCCACACCCTGGCCTAAAATGGGAAAAATGCTCTCCAAAGGGTAAATCTCAAAAAAACTCTCTTTGACCATTTTTCTTCAAAAATTAAAAAGGGCATTAAAATTTTAAGTATTGTATGAGTTATGGCTGGTGGGGGAGGGGGGTTTAGTTGGTGGGCGGGTGGTTTAGGAAAGCTGGATTAAAAGGAAAAAAAAAAAAAAAACTTTATGGGGGGGGAAAAAACACTGGTCCTCTTTCATTAAGGAGATAGGGAAACATTTGAAGGGGAGGACATGTGAGTTTTTGGCATTTGAAAAAAAAAAAACCTAGAAAACCTCAAAGGTCTTGCCTCCATGTAAACCAAATTCCCTTTCCCCCATTAAAACCCCCTTTATTACTCCAAAAAACAAAAACCCTTCCATGGAAAAATTTTAGGGACTCGCCCTCCAATTTGTGGAAAAAAAACTCCAAAAAAAAAAAAAACTTTCAAATTGGGGACCATTCATTTATAACTTCGTAATTTTGGCTACGCAAAATTTTATATATGCAAAAAGGGTTATTTCTGGGCATTGTATTTTTTTTTACTTGTTCCCCCCCCCCCCAAAAATACATTTTAAAAAAAGAATTTACTCTAATAGTTTTCACTTCATTTATTAGGACTATTTTTCAAAACAAATCAGGATTTAGGGGACCCCACCCAGGTTAAAAAGGGTTCATTAATCTATTAAAATTCTATTTTAAATTAAAACAATGCCTATTACTAGGGAAATTTTCCAAGTGTCTAAATCACTTTAACATCAAAAAAAAAAAAAAAATTTTTACTTCACAATGAGGGGACTAGAATTCTTCAATGCTCCACAAAAACAAAAAACCCCACTTTAAAAAAGCCACAAAAAATTTCCAGATTTAAATTTTATTGTTTCTGTAGAGTTCTTTCAACGGGGGGGCCTTTATTAACTTTTTCCACCAAACAAAACAGTTTCCAAAATACATGGGGGGGGGGACTTAGAAAGGGTATGAACCCCTTAAGAATACGGAAAAAAAATAAGGGGGAGGGTTCTCCACAAAAAAAACTGTATTAGTGCTACATTTATTAAAAAAAAATTTTTTAAATTTGGAAGGGGGAAAAGATTTTTTTTTCTATATTTAAAGTTTTTATTTAAGGGTTTTTTTTTAAGACCCTAATATTAAAAAAATTTTTAAAAAAAATTTTAAAAAATAGGGGGTTCCCTTTCCCATATTCCCCTCACTTAAAACTTCCCAAAGTTAGGGGAAAAAAATAATAAAAATCAAAGGGGAAACCCGGATTTAATTGAAAGAAAAAAAAATGGTAATTTGGGGGTGGGGAGGATTAAAAAAAAAATAGGTTTTAAAGGGGGGGGTTTTTTCCCGGCTTTTTTCCCCCTTTTTTTACCCATTTTTGGGACACTAACCCCTTTAACAATAAAAAAAAAAAACAAAGGGACTTTTTATGTTTTCAAAAAAAAAAAAAAATATTTTCTAAAGAATAGATTTAAAAAAAGAAAAAAAAAAAAAAAAACTTGTTAAAAAGGAATGGAATTCATAAAAAAATTTTCACTTTGATATTTTTTAAAAAAAGGGAAAAATAAAAAACAGAAATGCCTAAAGGGAAAGGGGCCAAACTACATTTTCCCCCCCCAAAAATTTCTGGCCCATAAAAAATTTTCCAATCTGGACAAAAAAAACAAAAATATGACACTCTAGTTAAAATTTTCCAAAAAAAAAATTAAGGTGGGGAAAAATGCGGGGGAAAAAAAAAAATCTCTAAATAGGAAACAAGATCAGTCATTTTTGCCTTTAGTTTCAAAAAAAGGTTGATTAGCTAAAAAAAACTTAATTCCCCTTATGTTAGGAAAAAAAAAAAAGGCCCCCAGTCTTAAAGTATTGGGCCCTTTTCCCCTTTTTTTTTAAAAACATGGGGACCCTTTTTTTCCATTTTTTTGGGTTTTTTTTTTTTAACTTGTTCATAAAAACAAAATCACAAATCCAAAAGGGGAAAAAAAAAAAAAAAAAAAAAAAAGCATTTTCCAAAAAAAAAATCCAAATTTGTTCTAATGGGGGGGGGGTTTTTGGAAAAAAAAAAAAAATTAAAGGTTTTGCCAGAAAAGGAAAAAAAAAAAAGGACCTTTTTTAAAGGCCATTAAAAAAATTTCAAAAAAAAAAAAGCCCTTTACATTTTTTTTATCCCCCCTTTTTTTTTATTAACCAGGTTTTTTTTTTTTTTTTTAGATGGGGCCTACCACTAAAGGGCCCAAAGAAAAACTGGTGTTTAAACTTTTAAACAGGGGGGGGGGGGGGGGGGGGACTCATGAACCTAAAACAAAAAAACTTAATTACCTTCTTTACCTGCTTAGGGGTCAAAATCTGTGTTTTCAAAAACCAAAGGTCTTATTTATTTTTTTGTTTGGGGGCTTTTTTTTTTAACATAAAAAGCAGTTATTAAAATTGTTCTCATAACAAAGGGAAAGGTAAAACTTCTCCCTGGCCCTTACTTGCAAAGTCCTGTTATTAGAGGAAGGGCAAAAACCAAAAGCAACGAACAAGGGGGGGGGCGAAACTTATCCCACTGGGGGACTTTAAACATTCCCCAGGGGGGGCCTCTCCAAGTTTTAATACTTAAAAAAAACCCCCTTTAGGGGGCAAAGGGAAATGCCTTGTTTTATGGGGGACCAAAACATCTGGGGCCAGGGGAAGGGAGATGGTGGATGGGACCCTACCCCTGGTTCCCCATGGCTGTCTGATGGGTCTGGACTGGCCAAAAAGAAGGGGACCTACAGGGGGGGACAAAGTAGGGGGCCAAAAAAGGGGAAGTTTGATTTTTTTTGTTTATCTGTCCTTTCCCACTTTTGGGGGTCGTCAACTTCTCCAAACCCCCTACAAAAGCCCACCAACTAGATAAGGGGGGGACCGGGTGTTTTCCAAAGGCAGTTTCCCCAGGTCCTATGAGAAAAAAAACTAAAAAAACCCAACAAATTTTAAACCTTTTGGCCTTACTTTGCCTTGAGTGTTCATGGGGAGGGGGACCCCAAGACTCATTTAGAAAAAATGTAAAACAGGGGGGGGGAAATTCTTAAACGGGGGGGACACAAAAGGGAAAAACTTCTCGTTTGACTCAGAAAAGCGTAAAGGAAAAACCTTGTACAAAAAAACATAGCAGTTGTTAAAAGCCAAATTTAACAAATTTCTTAAAAAATCACACATGGTCAATTTGGGGGAAAAAAAATTTCTGTCATTTGTTAAACAACCAATTAAAGGGGCTCGAAATAACTTCTTAAAAAAAAAAAACAACATTTTTTTTAGGCATTGGGCTAGCTGGGGGACAGCAAAAAAAATGTGCCCCCATGTAAGTTTTCCATTCAGATTTAACATTTCTATTTTAAAACAAACATGCTAGAGGGCAAAAAGTGTTTACTTGTAATTAGCCCCCCAAAAAAAACACCACCAAAATATATCTTGGACCTAAAAACCTAAAAAACATGGGGAAAAAAAAATGGGGTCCCACCAGGGGCACCACTCTTTAACCATTTTTCCAAAAGAACAATGGTTTAAAAAACGGCGTTGTTACAGAGGCAGAAAACGGGGGAGGGGCTATGGGCTTCCCGGGAAGGGTTGGGCAAATCAGGTCTCTACAAGAATGGGAGCTTTTAGTTTTCCGGTGAAGTAAAGCTCGGGTTAGGGGGCACCCACTACAGGGTCAGTCTTGGGGGGAGCCTCTAGGGGAGGTTTTCGTGGTGGAGGAACAAACTTTTTCCACCAACCAGGGAAAAAGCGATTCAAACAAAAATCTTCTTACGGAATTAGTTTCTTCTTGCGTTTTTAAAAAAAAAAAAAACCCCAAGCCCAAAAAAAAAACAATTCCTATTTGCGGTCGGCTTGATAAAGCCAATTTGAATTTTCACAAAATATCAAAAAACTTCGCTGGGATTGGGGGGAACCAACGGCCTTTCTGTAAAAAAAAACAAAGGGGGGCGAAAAAAAAAAAGGAAAAAAAAAAAAAGACACGTTGATGGATCCATTAGGAGGGCCCCATACTATAACAAATTTTTTTGTTTTTTTTTTCACTTTTTTCTACAAGAAAAAAAAACACCAACT
The DNA here is from genome assembly GCA_023783475.1 of Daubentonia madagascariensis. Lineage (NCBI taxonomy): Eukaryota > Metazoa > Chordata > Mammalia > Primates > Daubentoniidae > Daubentonia > Daubentonia madagascariensis. Next base: position 14,057 of record JAKFHU010002420.1, read on the forward strand.
TTTTTATTAAGCACACCAAAATTGGGGGAGTATCATGGGGAATATCTACGGCGGGGGGACCATCGGGTCGTCTAGTGGAAAAACTGGACAAACTTATTTTTTCAGTTTCAAATGTGGGGAAAAACAATTATTTACCTGACTTCAATCTAAAAATGGTTCTAAAAAAGTTTTCAGTGTTTATTTTCAAAAAAGACAACCCCCACAGTTCCTAAGCAGGCTTTTTTCTGGTTTTCTTGTTCTTTAAAAAAATTTAAAAGGGGGGGTAGGGACAGGGGGGAACAGAAAGTGGGGGGGGAATACTTATCCTTTAGCCAAAAAAAAACTACCTTAAAAAAAAAATAAAAAACTTGCTTACACTTAAAAATTCTTTAAATTTAGGGTTTTAATTTACTAAGAAAACACGGATAAAATTCTCAAATCAGCAAAGGGGGGGGAACCATTTTAAGGCATGTGTCTTACCTTTGGAAAAAAAAAAAAACAGGTTTTTACTTTACTGGTTTCCCCCCTTACTGTGAAAAGTTTGGGGAAAAACTGAAAAGGTAATTAAGGGTTTTTTGGAGGTAAACTATCGGGAGGCCCACAAAGAACATTACAGGGGATAGCTGGGGAAATTGCTCCACGGGCATTGTTGGGCCCTTTAAAACACAACTAAGCTATATGAATGTCTTCACTTCAGAGGAAGTTGGACAAAATAACTCAAGGGGAATTTCTTAAAAAAAAGTAGGCGCAATTCCCAACATACATTCAAAAAACCCCCAAAGGTCCAAAAAAAAAAGGGGGCCTGGGCAACATGGGGGGGGGGACCTCAGGGGGCCATGCTCAAAAACCTTTGCTTTACCATTGCATTTCAGGGAGAATTCCGTATTACTACCAGGGGTCCCAGCACCAAAGGAAATTTAGGGGAAACAAAAAAAAACCAAAACTCAGGTAGGGGCCCAAGCAAAAAAAACATTTTTAAGGAAAAAAGTTAAGGGGAAAAAAAAAAAAAAAAAAAATTACTTTTTCTGATTGATTACTTTCAAAAAAACCACTAAAAAAAAAAAACCAAAGAAAGGCAAGGTGGAAACAAAAATTTTTTGCTGATTTTTCCAAACCTCATTTTCCCTTGGGTTTTACAATGTTCATTTTTCTTTTTTTTTTTTTTTTTTTTCCTCTTCCAGTTTCCAAACAGGCTTTCCTGTAATTTTCGTAAAACTATGCCCAACAAAAGGGGATTTTTTTGGCCTTACAATTCTTCCAGGGGGACTGGGGGACTTCTTGTATATTATGGAAACCTGAGGGGCCAATTTGGTAAAAAATGGATCCCTACCTCCCTTAGTGTTTTAAATCTAGTTGAAAAAAAAAAAAAAAAAAAATTATTTGAAAAATTTTAAAAAAAGGTCACCTTGGGGCAGTTTAAATTTTTTAGGGGTTGGAGCGTGCTATGCTAAGCTTGGAAAAAAATCACAGTTTGGGTCCCTTTTTAAATGAAACATTAAAGAATATGGTTTTTTCCTTTATCCCTGGGGGGACCTTTTGTAAAAAAAAAGGGCCCACAATTTTTTTACCTTGTGTAAAACAGAAAAAAGATAAATCCCTTCTCTACGACTTTTCCTGGCTTTTAATTCCTTTATCAACTACAAAGCTAGGAGTAGACTTCTGGTGGTGGTGTGAAAAAAAGGAAAAGGCTGTGTGCAAAAACAGGTCAAAAACAATGGAAAAAAAAAAAAGCTGTTTCCAGGAAAAAAAAAAAAAGGGACATCTACCTTTCATTTTTGAATCTGTGTTTGAAAAAAGAAAAAAAAAAAAAAAGGAAAAAAAAAGAAAAAAAAAAAAAAAACAAAATTTATCCTTAAAGGGGGGGGGGGGGGGGGGGAACCCCACGGAGGGAATCCCGAGGCTGAAGGAATTTGCATATTAAAAAAACAAAAGAAAAGGATGGCAAAGAGGGGGCGGCGGGGGCAGCCACCAAAGCAGAAAAAACGTTTTGTAAAACGGGCCCTAACTCCCTTAGCAGTGTATTGACCCAGTTTTTTACTGCTTGAAAAAAAAAAATTTAAAAGAAAAAAAAAAAAAAAATTGGGAGGAGACGGTTGCAACGGGAAGGTCTTTTCTCTTTAGGAAAAAAAGGTTACTTTAAAAAAAAAATTTTACAACGGACCGGGGGGGGGGGGGACTTTAGGGGAAATCCAAAAAAACAATCCATTTAAAAAAAAAAAAAAAAAACTTGTTGGATAATGCCATTTTAAAAGGGGGTGGGGGGGGGGACTTGGCATTTTCAACACCTTTTCTCATTTAAAAGCCCATCACAACTTAGAGAAAAATTAGATTTTTTTTTTTTTTTTTTTTTTTTTTCTAATTTTTTACAGACAACAAGAAAAAAAAAAGGCAGCTCGGGGAGTTGAAGTTTAATTTTTCTCCAGGTCTCAACTTACTAGGAAAATAACGATCAAAGTCCACAAATGTTGAAATCAATAATCTTTTCTGAATTTTCTTCATTTTCATCATAAAACAAAAAAAGCAAGCACGAACTCCATTTTAACTTGTCAAAATAAGCAATTTCAAGGGGAGGGATTTTTTTTACAAAAGGCCCATTTCCCAGTCTCTTTGGGGAAAAAAGGGACTTTTAGATGTTTTCAAACCAAACCTTCAAGGAAGGGGAAGGTTTGGATATAAAAAACAAAAAAAAACCTAAGACCAAAACAAACCTTGTTTAAAATTGCTGTATCTAAAAACCTTAAAATGAATTTTATGAAAAAAAGAAAAAAGGCTGGGAAGGGGGCAAGTTTTTTTAAAAGGAAAACTTAAGTTCCCCATGAAGGGAAAAAAAAACAAACTAAGGGGCCTACTCCTCATTGGGACCCACAGGAAAAAGAGGGATAAAAAAATGTTACAATTTTTGTTGGGGAAAAACTATAAGCAACCCAAGGTTTTTTTCCAAAAACAAAAAAAAAAAAACTCGTTCATTTAATCTAAAAAAGGTAAAAAAAACTATTTTTAGGGGGGTTCAAGCTCAAAAAAAAAACGCAAGTTTTTTTCTTGTTTCCAAAAAAACAGGAAGGAAAATTTTAATTTCTTTTTCAAGGAAACCAAAAAAACAGAGTAAGGACCAATGGAAAAAAACCGGGGAAAAAAAAACAGGAGGGAAAACAAAAAAAAATGTTGGCAAGTTACAAAAAAAAAGGATTATGGAAAAAAAAAAAAAAAAAAAAAAAAAGGCCCTGAAAAAGCAGGGCTTGGGGAGCGTGCGCAAAAAAGAAAAGATTGAAAGTGGTAATGTGTTAAATGTTAACCAAACCCTGGCACAACAACCACACGGGCAAAAAAAGGCAGCCAAACCTAAAAAACTTGATACAAAAAAAAAAAACCCAAGGAGCCCAAAAAAGGGAAAGGGGTTTGGGGGGATTCATGTGAAAGGTTGGTTTTTGAAACACAAAAAAAAAAACTGGGGGACTAATCCTGGGGAGGGAAAAAAGAGAAAAAGGGCCTGGCCAATTTTTGGGGGTGGGTTTTGGGACTGAGGGAAAAACCACAAAAGAAGTCCACAACAAGTCCAAATTCTGGCCAAGGGCGGGCTTGACAACCTTTTCATCACCAGCTTTTTGAATATGGGAAAAAAAAACACTCCCAATATTTCACTTAGTTTGGACCCTGGTTTAGAATTACAAGGGGGGGGGGGACCAGTTCTGTAAAACACAAGTTGTTGAACCCTCTTTAAAAAATTTATTGCCAAACAAAAAAAAAAAAAATGGACCAAATTTTCATTTTCATCTCAAAAAAAAATTATGGGGGGGGACCAAAAAAGTCTCTACATTCAGGAAAAAAAAACAAAACACCAACCCAAAAGAGGGACACAACTAAAAAAAAATCATGTATAAATTTTGTAAATTACTGACTTTAATAAACTAGGAAAAGTTTAACAGGGAGGGGAAAAAAAAAAAAGGGCAAAAAAATACAACATTTTAAGGTTCTTAAGGTAAAAAAAAGGTTCGGGCCATAACTGGGGCATTTACAACTTGGGTTTTTGTTTACACATTAAACACATTTCTGGGAAAAGCCAAAGTCCAAAATTTTACTTTTTACCATTCCAAATTAATTCCCAACCTCCGTTATGTTGCCCTACATAGAAAGAAATTCTCATTGTAGATGGCTAAAAATATTTTTAAAAATTAGGTCTTTATGTTTAAGGGGGGGGGGGGGACTTTTAAAAAAAACAGTTTTTTTACTGGGTTTTTGAAAAATTAAAAAATTACCCCCTTCCTTTCTACCTTTGAAACCTAAAGTAGGATTAAAAACTTTTGCATTTTTGCTTTACTGGAGAATCTAAAGGCCCATGGACTAGGACACCATCTTTTAATGTAAGTTCCCAGGGGACAATTTTAGTGGTCCAAGGTGGGGGGAATTTCAAATTCTCACTTCTCAAAAAAAAAAAACAACCCCAACCCCACACAATTCTGGTTTCCATTTTTGTCTTACCCTTAAAAAAAAAAAAAAAAAAAACAAAAAAAGGCAAAACAAAAAAACCACCACCCACAAAACAACCACCCCACACAAAACCCCAAAAAAAATGGGGATGGGCCTCCTTGAAAGGCTCCTCAAGCCCAAAAAAACCAACTACTTTGAAAACACACATTTTGGTGGGAACCCTGGGGAACAAACTAGGGACCCCAAGTTTTCTTACAAAAAGAAGCACAGTTTCTACAAGAGCAGGTCCCCTGGGGCCTAGAAAAAAAAGGCAGGAACACAGGAAAAAAAAACCTCTTGGGAATCCAGTCTTTTTTGTCACCCGTTATTTTTTTACCAAAAAAAAACAAAAAAACCAAAAAAAAAGCCCACTTATTTAAAAAAAAAAAAAAGGGCCATAAAAAAAAAACTTGAAGTTAGGTTTTTGGAACCCCAAGGGCATCAAAAAAATGTCAAAACCTAACCCCTTTCTTAAAAAACACAACAAAACAACATTTATTCCTTAATTCAAAAAAAAAAAAAAACCAAACTGATTTTTCATTACAAAAACCCAGTCATTAGGCCAGGGGGGACATCCCATGTTTTTTCATAAATTTTCTAAAAAAAAAAATTGTTGTTATTAAAGGTGTCTTTTGCAAATTGAAAATTTCAAAACGGAGGATTAATTTTACAAAAAGGGTTTTCTAATTCCTTCCTATACCAAACTGCCACAGGGGGTTGGGGTTCAGGGGTGGAAAAGAGGGGCCCAAAAGGAATTTTTCAATACTTTTGATACTTGGAAAGTGAAGGACCAAAAAATGCAACAAAACTTTTCTACAACCAATAGGCACCCACAAAAAATTTAAAATTTTTTCAGGATTTTTTAAACCCACTGGGTTATAAGCTTTTGATTACTCACAAAAAAACTTTTAATGTGAGGTTTTAACCAGAAAGCCGGTGTTTCTAAATTTCATAAAAAAAAAAAAAAAAAAACAAAGGGGGAAATTGGAGGGTCAAAAAGGGGGCCTGGTGTCCCAAAACAAAGGGTTTGGGTAAATGGGCAGAGTTCCCTTCAACCAAATCTACCTCTTTTTTTCTTCAAACGGAAGAAAAAAGGCCATATATTTTCTTTTTCTCCTCAGGAGGGGGAATTTTCATATAAAAAAGAAAAAAAACCCATTAGTTTTTCAAAAAAGCAAAACACTTTCTAAGGGAACCAACCTTTTAACTGGGTGACTACAAAAAAAAATTATTTTTTGACAAAAAAAAAAAAAAAAAAATTAAAAGGGGAATTAAAAAATTTGCCCCCACACTAAGTTCAAAAAAAAAAACCACAGTCTACCCACAGGAAAAACAAAAAACACTTAATGATTCTGAGGTCAGCAGCCAAAAAAAAAATAAAAACCCAGGGGGTTTTTTTTTCCATTGTTTTGGCGAAGAAAAAATAAAATCCCTTAAGAATTTCCCTAAAGGAAAAAAAAGGTATATTCCAAAAGAAAAAAATTAAAAGTTGCTTTACCTTTCTAGCTAGTTACATATTTACTTTTAATTCAACCTTGGGGGAACCAAAAACAAAAAGGGTTTTGAAAAAAAAAAAAACCCGGGGAAAAAATGGGTTTTGCCCGGGGCCCCTGTTTTTTTGCCTTTGGGGATGGGGATTTCCCAATTTTCCCTTGGTTTTTCCTTCCCCCCCCACAAAGTACTCCAAAGGGTTTTTTTTCGGGGGGCCAAGGGCCAAAAAACCAAAGTTTTTCCCTGGGGGGGAAAAAAAACCTCCTTCCACATTTTGGGTCCCCAAAAGGGGGGGAAAAAAGTTGGGGGTTACTTTCCCAAAAAAAAATAATCTTTTCAATAACCTTTCCCTAACCCCGGGGCTAATTTATTACTGGTTCGGGGGTAAGGGGAAAATGAAAACCAAATTTTTTGGGGCCCGGGGGGGGGACTATAAAAAAATTTTATTTCGGGGGGTTTTTTTCTAAGCTTTTAGAGGGGTGGCCCCTTAAAAATGTTGGGGGGCTTAAAAAAAAGGGTATTTTGCCAATATCAAAAAAAAAAAAACGGCCCGAAAAAACCAAAAATGGCCCCCCATTGGGAAAGGGGGGGGAGAGGAAAAAAAATGTAGAATAGGGGGGAAGGGGCCCGGGGGCCAAATTGGGAAAAATTTATCAAATTTTTTAACATTTGGACTCCAATTTAGGGGGGCCAAATTCCCCTGCCCATGCTGCTGAAAAAACCAGGGGGGCTGGGGCTTTTGGGTTTTTAAAAAAATTTTTCAGGCCCCCCAAAAAATTTTTTCACAGGAAAAAAAATTTTTTCACATTTAAAAAAAAAAGTTTGTCTTTTAAAAAAAAATTTTTCCAAAACTAACCAAAAATCAAAAAAAATTTAAAAAAAAAAGACTGAGGGGTACTTTCTTTCTTACAAAATTTAAAAGAATAAAATTTAAGGGGGTTAGGCATTTTTTAAAAATGTAATTTTTGCACTAAGGGGGAAAATTTTGGACAGTCCTTTAAAGCACAGGGAATTTTTAAATTTTTTTTTTAGGCCCCAAAGGGGGAGTCCCCAAAAAAAACCAAGCTCCATTTTTGGGCTTTTCCCGGTTTGGGGGGAAAATTTCTTTTTCTTTAAACAAAATTTGGTTTTTTTTACATTTAGTCAGGCCCCCAAATTGGCCCCCAAAAAAAAAAAATTTTAAAAAAAGTATGTTCAGTTTTCCCCCCCTTCCCGCCCCTTTCAAAGGGCAGTCCCAAAAAGGGGGGCCCCACTGAAAGTGAGAAAAAAAAAAAAAAAAATATTATAAAAAGGGGGGGGGGGGCCCGGGCCTTTGGGAAACCCAAGGGGTTCCCATTTAAAAAAAAAAGGGGGCTTTAAAGGGGGGATCAATTTCCCTTTTTTTTCAACCCCATCAAATTCTACTTACATTATCCCCTTTTTTTTTTGGGGAAAAAAAAGGGATGAGGGAAAAGGGGAAGGGGAAAAAATACATAAAAACCCCCAAAAAATTTTATTTTCAAAACAGAAAAAAAATGAAACAAAAAAAATAAAAAAATAGGGGAAATTTTCCCCTTTTATTTTTTAAAGGGACTGGGCCCCAGTGAGGGAAAAAAAAACCCAACCCCTCCAAAACAAAAAAAAAAAAATAAGTTAAAAAAAAACAACCCCAAAAAAACCCCCAAAAAAAAAAA